>JAULJZ010038708.1:0-37157 GCA_032270985.1 Heliamphora pulchella
GTGGATTTCGGCGATTGGTAGGGTGGCGACAACTGGTGTCTGCGACGTTAGTGGCTGTCGGCGATGACTGTGGACTGATTTGGGGGTGTCGGCGCTAGAGGTTGTGGTTTTGGTGGGTGTCGGCGTCAGGAGTGGTGTGATGAGAGGCTGTGAGCCTCGCTGAGAAGTCGACGAGAGGCTTTGAGCCTCGCTGGAGAGGTGACGAGTGCCGACAAGGCTTGCTGGGTGTGTGACAGTGAGCGGCGAGCCTCGCTGGAGTGTCTGGCTAGGGTTTCAAAGGTCTTGTAGTGATGCGGCTGGGGTTTCAGCGGCTGGGGTTTCAACGGCTGTTGGTGGATCTGGCTAGGATTTCAGAGGTGCGGTGGTGGCTGTGGGTGGTTGCCCGGGTTTCAATGGTGGCGGCAGTGGCTAGGATTAGGGTTAGGGTTAGGGTTGGGCTCTGATACCATGTTAATAGAATAGTATTAGGCTAAATGAAGGCGTTAGCCCTAATACGGTACGCAACGGTTTATTTATAGAATAACAAGACCACATACGAAGATATGGTGTGCCCAACCACACCGAATAATAATAATAATAAAGCTAATATAATTATAATAAAGCTAACATTTCCCTATTGGTCTAGGTCATTTTGGGACAAGCGGATCATTTATGATGAAGAGGATGAGCTTCAAAAGAATGATTCACAGTTCTTGCAGACTGAAACCATGCAATAAAAACACGAGATGAATCTTTCGTTGCTATCGTCGGCTTTATGCAATCGATTGATCGGATTATATAGATATTCCTTCCACAAACATAGGTCATCGAAAAGATTTTGGAGACCCACCAAAGCACAAAAGCCAGAATCTTTTAGAAAATAGATTCCCATTCGAAGAGTGCATAACTGCATGGATAAACTCACACGAACCCGTCAATTTGGGATCCAATTTGAGATTTTCCTAAGTTCATGCCCACATGTGATACCTGCACCCGAATTCGTGTAACGTAGCCTATAACATATGAGTTGTCTTATGCAAAGTGGGGATGAGTAGAATGTGCTATGATGGGGATTTGGCTTCCTTAGATGAATCATTTGCAATGTGATAAGCTAGTTTGAAATGAAACTTTGATTTGTTTGTTTCTTTTTTTAATAGTTAAGGCAACCTCAATTTTCATTTGAGCAAATTCATGATGATAAACATTACTGTTGACAATATGTTTCACCTTGCATAAGATGGAATTGAGAGAAAACTGGTAAAAAAGTAGTGGAAGAATAAGCCATGTGTAGCATTTCTTGCTGAAGGGACTGATTTTTTTGCTAAGATGAGCAATAAGGTGTTCGAAGAAGGAGACCTTTTGGTTGAGCTTAGCTTGTGAGGCTTCATTTCTTTTGAGAGCTTTGCTTTGAGATAATGCATTTTTAGATTGCCAATTGAGAGTACCTTCTGCTGAGCTAATTGATTTGGTGTTACCTTAAATCTTTGGTGGTAGGAGTGACAATCTTGTGGGCCCCTGTATTTTCACTTGGTTTCTAACTCCAAATGAGGAAAATCTTCTTCAGTAAAAATACAGCAGTCAAGTGGGCTGTGTGGTTATAAATCTAGAGGTCAATCAGGGGGAGATGGAGGTGTGCACAGACTAGAAGGGAAAATAAGTCTTATTATCAATTTCATACTCTTCATCACAATCACAGGTATTAAAATACACATGGTTTGTTTCATCTTGAAACTGGTATATTGGTTCCCCTGAAGGGTGGAAATAAAGGATGGGACCCACGATTGGGATACTTTCCTCATAAAGGGGCCACAATTGGGATACTTTCCTTGTAAAGGGCTGCATCATGTACGTCATACAGGTTATTTTCTGTAGTAAAAATTTGCGAACTGGAATCCTTCTGCTCCTTGGGAAAGAGAAGAATGCAACTTTAAGGTATAAAGTAGATTCCACTTCAACACAGGAAGACTCTTTAGTAAGAAAAAACTAAAAACTAAAGCCAAAGCACACACTTTGTTCAAAGGAGAAGACCATTATGACACACGACAATGCTACTTTCTTGTTGACCTACTTGAGCATCGTTAACATGTTTGGATTTGCTCTAGATTTCTTTGTAATTCTTTTTTACCACTAGACAATCTTTGGGAGAACCTTCTATACAGTTTTTATGTTGGCTTTGTAGAAAACAGTCAACAGATTGGCGTTTCTTTTCTTTTTTCTGTTTTTTTTTTTTGTTTTTGTTTTTGTTTTTGTTTTTGGTTTTTGCGTTAAATTTTTTTTACTATGCCAATTAAGAATTTTTCTTCATATCAAACATGGCTTGAAAAAGGAGGTTTAAGATATTGTTTTTGGTTTGAATATTTGTATGTAACGATATTAATTTTGAATACTATTTTTTTTTTCATTTCTTTTGGACCTTAAAATAGAAACTTATTAACTTACCTTTTGTTTCTATTGCTTCCAAACACCTCTTGAAACCTTTTGTTGAGGGATTCGTTTCAAAACAGTTACTTTTAAATGGGAGAAATTGATATTCACAAGCGTTATTAGTAGTCTCTATGGGTTTTTGCTGGTGGTGACAATACTGATACCGTTTGTTAGAAGCATGAACATTTATAGCAGCATAAATGATCCTGATTGTAAGGAAGAGAAACCCTTGCTCCTGGACCTTTAGAAGTTAAGACATATTAGTATTTAAACATGATGTGGTATGTTATGGTTTGAATTAAATTGATTTTTTTCCTCTCTTTTTTATGATTATCTAAATGAAAAATCTTGCCTTGAGTCATTCATATGGGTATAGACATGGGACACGAAGCATACGACACAATATGGATACATTGACATGACCTTTCAAAGAAAACCAATACACGGTGATGTTGGGACACTTAAATCAATATATGTATTTTCTATGCATATATGAAAATATAACTAGATTCTTTGCATCATAAAGATATTTATATTTTCTTGTAACGAAAAGGTAAACAATCATTTATTCCACGTACTAGAAAAGAATCGAGAATAATAAGACCTAATATCTATGTTAAAATTTGCTTCATAAAAACATTAGAAATTATGTGATGTAGAATTCATGAACTTAAAAGATTCAATGGAGAAGTGATAAATATATATAAGGATACATTACTTTCGTTTTATTATTGGATTGCAAGTAGTGGTGGATTCAATGAAGGACCAAGGGGGCATGAGCCCCCTCAAGTTTTGATGTTCCCACTTTTACCTATAAAAAATGTATATATTTTTAAATATAGCTTCTAACCAATTTAGTGTCCCCAGTCCCCACACATTTTGATATTTCCCAGTTTACCTATAAAAAATAAAAAATAAGAACGTCTTCAAATACACCCTTAATAAATGTAGTTAGTGCCCCCTTAAACTACTATATTTGATAAAAAAACGAAACCATTTTTTAAAGGGAGCTTTAAGTACACATACTTTTATGCTTACTACCCACTAGATGCATTGAGCACTTGTACAAGATATATAAATACTTATACCTGTTAGTATGTTAGGCCAAATGATTTGTGCATTTATAAGATCTTTTAAAATATATTGAGTTTATTTTTTCACAAATAACGAATCGCATAACACACTGTTATGGGAAAAAATAGTCAAAACTTGGGGCTTTTTGAGATACGGCGAAGAGGTGAGGGCCACATGGCGACGGCTTGACGATGGCAAGAAGTGTTGAACTAGTCACCATGACAACGATAGATGATTTTCTTGAACTTATTTTCAACATACATGGAAAAATGCTTAAAGAAATCACAATTAGAAATATATTTTTCTCAAAAAAGAGGTGGCAATTTTTCTCGAAAAACCTAGCTTTAAACCATTTTCTTCTTGCTTTTATTGACTTAAAACTAAATAAGCTAAAGCCTCATTTAGTTAAAAGGTGGATTTAAGCCGTCACGGGCAAGGCGATTTCTTGACTGTTGATTCTTTTAGAACTTTAAATAAAAGGCCAAAAGCTAATTTTAGATCATGAGCCAAATGAGACCAAAGTCAGAAAAAATTGGTGCCCTCCTAAGTGAAATCCTAAATCCGCCATTGTTTGCAAGTTACTTTTTTTTCATACTTGTAAAATAGTTCATGTGTCCAACACGTGTCCTGAAGTGTCCAATGAGTATTGCTATCCGAGATAGACACGTCATCTTCTTTGAAGTGTCCATGCTTCTTAGCTTATAAGTCTATTGTGATGATATCATGATTCCCTAAGCTAGATGTATGGGGATTGCCTTGTTATTTGCCTCTCTTCGATCCAATTGTATTTATATTTGCAGTAAGAATGCTAATTGTATGTGTTTACTGTTTGTTGGATGTCCATTTTGCTGTTTCATTGTTTACCTCTTGTTTGAGAAGGTTTTCTCATTGCACTTCATTCTAAAGCATATCATGAAACTAATTCCCTTGTAGGATGGCTGAACATGCTTATTTCTCCAAAAGGGCCGATGAGGAGCGGCAAAAACGTTCTAACTATAGACCTTTACTTGAACATGATGGTCTTTTTTGGCAGCGGCCACGTAATCAGGTTCATTTCTAATGGCGTGAACTTACCAATTACTTGATATTCTCTACAAAGTTTTACTTTTTAAGATCGTTATTGGATCATGAATTTGTGGAGGGCATTTACTAGAAAAGAAAAATGATAGGTAAACAAAATAAATAAATTTTACTTCTTCACTTCTTTGTCTTATTATATTTTCCTTTTAACCTTTTCTTTTCCCCTATAATGGCCTCGAAAATTTGTGATCCAAATACAATCTAAGTTTTGATTACTCAATGGGAAATGAGGCTTACCAAATGAAAATGACAGGATCCTTTTTTACACTTTAGGCCTTAGGATTAGGAAATAGCTTTGACGTAACGGTAGAGTTGTCGCCGTGGTTCGACGCGTGGAAACAATCTCTTACGAATGCAAGGTATGATTGCGTACTATAGACCCATTGTAGTCTGCCCCTTTTTTGGACCCCGCATACGCGGAAGTTTCGTGCACTAGGCTGACATTTTTAGGCTTTAGGAAAACATTTGATTTTTAAAATGTAGTTTTGAGACTAAAGAAAAGAAAAAAGAAAAACTTTTTTGATGCCTTTCCTCAATAAACTTCACTTATATGGAAAATCAATGTTTTTGATGTTGTTTTTTTTGCTTTTGTACTGTTTTCTTTTTTCTTGGAGAACGCAGAAAATTTAGACACCAAACTACATTTATGCTTAAAGTTCGGCTGTTTATGTGAGTATAGCAGGGGGAAGAGACAAATTAATTTCTAGAACAAGAAAACTTTTTTTGCCATTCCTTAATAGACTTTGCTTATATGGAGAATCCATATGCTTTTATTGATTTTTGATGTTTTTTTTTGCTTTTGTATTGTTTTCTTTTTTTAGAGAGCGCAGATAATTTAGACACCAAACTACTTCATTTATGCTTTAAAGTTGGGTTGTTTACGTGAGTACAGCAAGGGGAAAGAGACAAATTAATTTCCAGTAGTGTATGTTTACTGTTGAGTTATCAATTATCCTCAAAACTTAAGTTATTAGGAAATTGGCTTAACAATATATATCAAACTTTCTAACACTACCCTTACGTGCGATCATGTCTCACACGTGAAGAGGCAAACAAACTAAACTGAACAGGTGCACCAAAATACATAGTGCACAATAATCAATATAATAGGGAAACACATATCACGAGACTTGAACCCAACATTTTCTGGAACTAAAGCTCTGATATCATTTTTAAATCACAAATTGTTCCAAAAGCTTAAGTTATTAGGAATTTGGCTTAACAACGTATATCAAGTTGTCCAACATTTACATGAAGAATCAACATTAAGACCTTACTTCTCTGCACTAGTTATAGAAAAGCATACTACGTGCGGAGGATATCTATGTGTAAAGGTTGTGTGCAGATTCTATAGTTTTGCTTTTGAAACAAGAAGAGGAAACTTTTTTTTTTTAAAGTTTGAATTGTAGAGATATACTAGATTTTTAGGTCTAGTTTAGTTTTTGGACTAATTGCAAGGAATAAGATGCGAATCTGGATTGTTAGTACTAACACAAATAAGGAGTGGA
This sequence comes from Heliamphora pulchella, assembly GCA_032270985.1. NCBI lineage: Eukaryota > Viridiplantae > Streptophyta > Magnoliopsida > Ericales > Sarraceniaceae > Heliamphora > Heliamphora pulchella. The sequence continues at coordinate 6,066 of JAULJZ010038708.1, forward strand.
TTAATAGCGTGAATTGTTTTATTCAATGGTATTTGATTGGGGACAGGATAAACTGTGGTTAAATTGTGCAGTATTTGATTGGGCATTCCTTAAATTGGATTAAACGAAATCATTTGCGGATATAACCTTGGTAATAATTATAAATTCCAATATATGCCCCATGCTGTGGAAATAAACCATTTGGAAGCTCCCCACCACTTGAAAAACCTGTTGCTCAAATTTATGGAAAAAAATTATGCAATGGATTCTCTCATTCATAAACCATTTTGAATTCGAAAAGTACATATGCATGAAAACCCATAAATGCCAAAAGTCGTCAACAAATTTATATGTACACAAAAAACTGTGAATTTCTTACATACATATCATTTTTCATTCCACTCATGGGCCATATATACAACAAAAGTGCCAACACACTGCATTATCTACACAACACCAAATCAAGCCTTAAGCACAAACATCCAGAAAGATGAGATACTATTTTTGATAAGTTAATTTCTATAAAATGACAATAAGAGGATGCCACCCATATACAAAGGGAGAAAACCTCACTAAAAGGGAAAAGGAAAAACTCTCACAAAAGGAATAATTGAGAGGTGGAAAAGGATCATAACAAATATAAGGCTTTCCATAAATTTATGCATCATCCACCTATACAAATTAACAAGAATAAAACCTTCTAATCTGTACATCAAAAGCTCGGTTCCCTCAAAAAATTTCTATTTTGCTCTAACCAAATCAGGCACTTCAAACACAATGGAGCTAGAAGCCATGCCCTTCTCTTACCATTCGAGACTCTACGCACTTCAAACACAACAGATCTGGAATCTATACCTTCCTGCACTCTACTCCTTTTCATCCCCTCCAGACATCAGAGACGACCTCGCAAATTTAGTCAATGGCTATAGAAGCATGTGACTGAGTACTAAAAAAGTACTTAATGCCAAAAAGTATCAAAACAAAACCTCACAATTCTCTGGTAAGATTGTAGTGAATCAGGAGATCAGGTGGACTCAGTCTTTTTTTCCATGCAACACCAATTAGTCAAAATACATGAACCTTCCTCCTCATCCTTAGATAGCAAGGATCTTTCTATGTGCCACTGGCCAATCAAAAAATGCCATCTTTGAGGGGGCTTTCACATTTCAGATACTCTTAGACATAAAAGATGCCCTCCTATCGCTCGTAAAGCAACTGTAGAAAGATTTAATAGTAAACTCCCTTCCATTTAATTAAATCCACTTCCTCCATCATCTTTATAATCATACAAAAACTCCTAACAATGCCATTACCGGTCCAACTTAGTATCTTGAAGCTCACTTCTTAACCCAATATCCTATAAACAATAGGCAAAATCCCAACAAGCATATAGCCAAGACCAAACTCGATGCCCACTTTTTTGTTCATCAACATATACTTATATTGAATATGAAGGAGAAAGATTAAAATAGTTGAGGGGATAATATATCCCCCATCAAAAAAGAAAGAAAAAACAAGGGTGCAATTATATAGTCACTATAAATTACGCACCGCCCTGTAATCCCTTGATAATTAAAACAATGGAATTTCTTTGAAATCCATAGATAGCCTACTCTATCCCATAAATAATTGATTTTCAAATTTGTCTTCAAAGATTATTGTATTCCGTTCTAACCGAATGATCAAAAAGATTGTAAAGATAGGACAATTCCACAAAACTTCTCTTTTCTTATTAGACCCCAAAATCCTAAAACCCCAAAACCTCAAAATCATTCTTACCCATTTGCAAACACAATTTTAGACCACCTAAGAAATTTTTGCCATTTGAAATAATCGGTGCAATAAAGATAGAGCCAAAGAGCAATGCAAAAATAAGTGATCCAAACATTCTCCATTCCTCCTACACATAACGCACCATTGAGGCCAAGATTGCTATTTGGCTGCCTCCTTTGAAGAATGTCATTGGTCATGAAACTTATATGATTCAAGGTCCACATAAAAAAGGAACATCGTTGAGTTTATCGAAGAAATATTTGCAAGGAAAGGTCCTGGAAGAGTAGAGTAGCCAAACTCTTTTGTTAATGTTCCGAGCTATCAAGGAAAGTTCATTAATTCTTACAAACAAATATGCCATTTCAAGTGATTCCCTATCATTGAGATTTCTAAAAAAAAATGGAGTTCCATGGTATTGGAGCTATATGGGAGAGTGCCATAGATGCAATAGACACATGAATGGAGCGAACCAACCGATATAGGTGAGGGACCAAAACATGAAAGGAAACAACCTCCCCACATTCATCTTCCCAAAAACGTGTCTTTGCCTATTACCCATCGTCAAAGAGACTAACCTCAAGAAAGAGCACACAATATTAGAGTAGCTTTCCAAGGATTGCGAGAGTTGCCCTAGTAAATTAGGAGTTTGTATCTAGACCAAAAGAAAAGGGGGATTTGGCAATGGGAAATGTTGTGGTTAGGAATATTGCACTCCTCGAAAAGTGGTTCTTCTTTCCTTCCTACCTATCTTTCCACAAAAAATCCCTCATCATTTTTTCAATTTTTTTTGCAACTCTAAATGGAATTTTAAACAAGGACAAATAGTAAAAGGGAATGCTGTTTAAAACTGATTGAACTAAAGTATACCTACCCTCTTTTGTAAACAAGGCTCTCTTCTACTCCTCCAACCTTATTCCATTTTTTTTCTAAAATTGTAGCCTAAAAGGACTCCTTCCTCATATTATCTCCCAAAGGACCCAAGTACATAAAAGGCAAGAAATCAATGTGACACTCAAGAATGATCGCCAACCTCTCTAATATGTCCATCTCCAAATTAATACCCACAAGGGAACTCTTACTCAAATTAACCTAAGACCTGACACCATCTCAAACGATCGCAGGATAGAAAACAGATTGGCTATCTTAAATTACTCCCTGGAAGAGAAGAAAATAATATCATCTACAAACTAGAAATGAGACAGTAAGACTCTATTCCTAAAAGGCCCTTAAACATTTTGACAGAACTTCCCCGTAATTTTGTACAAAGAAGTGACCGAGCTAATAGGTCTAAAATTACTAATACTCGGTGAATTATCCTTTTTGGAATCAAACAAATGAAAGATTCATTAGTACAAGTATTTATCACTCCATTTACAATAAATTCAATGAAAACTTTAATCAAATCATCTTTCATAATCTCCCAACAGTTTTGGAAAACCACAATAGAATACCCATCCGAACGTGGAGACTTGCCCCTTTCACACTCGAATGCCGCATGTTTAATCTCTTTCCTATCAAATGGTATTTCTAGCCATCTGGACTTTGAAGAGCCAATGGGAGCCCAATCCAAACCCGCAATACTTCGTCTTACAATCCCTCCATTAGAATGCAACTTTGAGTAAAAACTAAACATTTTGTTAACAATTTGATTATCCATTTCCACCTGAAGGACTGGGTTCATTTCTATTCTTTTGATAAACTTTCTTCTTTTGTTGTCCACTATCCTATGAATAGCTTAGAATTATTGTCTCCCTCCTTAATCCACTTCATTTTGGCTCTTTGACCCCAAAACATCTGTTCTCCAAGCAAAACTTTCTCCAAATTTGACTTTAATTCGACCTTGTTTCTCCTCACATTGTCATCAACTCCTCTTCTGAACTCCAACTTCCCAACTCCTCAATCTTCATAATTAAATCCCTCTTCAAGTTGTTCAAATTCCAAAAAATCTCTCTATTCCATCCCTTCAACATCTCTTTTATCAATTTCAACTTTTTCCTAAACTTGAATGCTTGCGACCCGTTACAAATATCGCTTTCCCACCAATCCTAAAAATACTTTTAAAAAAAATGACGCTCTAACAACTTCTCTTTACATCTGAACGGTGAAGGACCTAATTTAAGGGACAATTCTCTAATACTGCCAGGCAATTATCTGATACAACACTAGGAAGCACCTCTTGCCTAACATTAAGAAATTTCTACTCTCAACCCAAAGAAAACAAGAATCTATTTGATCTGCAACACACCATGCAAACCTAGCATTAAATAGCAGAGGGTCGATCAAACCATACTATCCTATCAAAGAATTGAAATTCTTCATTCCTCCTGTAATCTTGTTTCCGGGAAGCTTCTCATGCAAAAACTTGGCAACATTAAAATCACTCCCCACATCAACTGGGAGAACATAAACCACAATGACCTACTAACTCTTCCCAAAAAGTGATTCTAATTGCTAGGGGCATTGGGTGAATAAACTGTAGTTAACTACCACTCACTGTTATCTAAGTTCCCAAAATGTTAGAGAGAGAAAGTCCCTCTAAAGCAATCTCACAATCAGATATTCTCCTATCCTAAATAATAATTATGCCCCCATAAGTACTGCATGATGGCCAAAGAGCCCATTTCCTAAAGAGCCAGCCCATTTCCTATCACATTTATCAACTTTTGATTCTTGAATCATAACAATATTAGGTTGACTTCTTCTAAAGAAATTCTTTGATTACACTTCTTTTCTTTCTAAAACTAAGACCCCTAACATTCCAACCAATAGTCTTCATTAGGTTTAGGAAAAAATGTTATCCCTATTATCCTTATGATAACCCTCGTAGTTAACGCCACACTCTAAATTTCTGAACTTCTTCTCCCATCTCCTATTACCGCTCCCTCCCCTCCTAGCGGTCTCTTCTCCAACCTCAGTTACCCTCTCACCTGTCCTCTCCCCCTCTTTCCTTGTTGTAAACAAAGATAGGTCTATGACATCAAGCATTTGCTTAAAATAGAAAACGGCTTCCTCATCGAGAGGAAACGATATAAATTGACTCAGTTCTCTTAACCAAGTCTTAGTCTCATCCACAAATGGCTAGGTTGCTTATAATTCTTGCTGCGTACTCGATTTGGAGATGTTCAACCATCAATTGTTGGCTCGTTAGTAAGGGATGACTGCAACAGAAATCCATATCAAGTAGAAGTTTAGGTTTTTTCAATAGAACCGAACCAACCAACTGAACCGTACTGAAATGTCAATCCACGGTCATTTTGTTTTGGTCTAATGGTCGGTTTCAGTTTACAAAATTCAAAAAAATTGAACCTCGGTTTGGTGTCGGGATTGAGTCATTGATTTCTAATATTTGAGCTAAGTCATGACTGCTACCAAATATATGAAGTGTGATTTTAGTAAAGTAGAAATAGGTATGAAAATAAAGTCAAATCTGATGTGTAAGAGAGACCTGAAATGATAATTTTTTACTTGTTGGGTTTGTTATTATAAAGAAAGAGATCCTAAGGAGAATGTGGCTCATAGAATTAGAGCTAGATGGATGAATTAGAGGAGTGCATCAGGGGGAGTGTTATATGATAATGGGATTCATTTGACTTTGGGGGAAAGTTTTATAGGACTGTTGTAAGGCCTGCTAGGATGTGTGATACAGAATGATGGGCAGTTACAAAACATGTTCGAACTTGGCATTTGTTTGGTAGTATGCATCTCTCTCTTGACAGCACTTCATGTTGGTGCAAATTTTACTTTTCAATATTTTATGGCCTTTATCCCAATTTACTTGTGGTCTTGTTAGGAAACAAACAAAACAAAGACAAGGGAGGAATTATTAGCTGAAGAACGGGATTACAAACGTCGAAGAATGTCATATCGTGGCAAGAAGTTGAAGCGAACTAAAACACAGGTAAGGTGCAGCTTTAATTCTTGTAGTACATATGTTTTCTCTGTCAATGTACCGTCTTAGTTATAATGTCCCAATTCCTTTGAAATTGTTCACAATTAGACCAATTCCTTTGAAATTCACAATTAGACCATGAGTCTAAAATTTGATATTGGAGGGAACTTTCTTTTTAACAGTAACTTCCTTTTTACTTTTTCTTTATAATTCAAAAACATGGAAACTGTGTTATACTTGTCGCGGAAACTGTGAAGAAATAGTATAATATGCAGAATGTGATGAGTCTGACGACTTAGATGTTAATATTTGAATTTCGGAGTGGATTTAACATACAAATAGAGGGCTATATCATGCACGACTTAATAATCATATCACCATGGTTGAATGGTTTTGATATTTTTGCCCAGACTGTAGCGATGCAGGTGATGCCCTGGAAATCAGGCTCTTTTAGACATTAAAATCTCATTTTTATTCTGCTTATTCAAAGACACATCTTCAGGTTTGATGCATTCTGCAAAAGGTATCACAAATCAAAATGCATATGACAGATCATTATCTTTATTAGATGTACATATTTATCATTTTGTTTTTATATGATATATCAATACATGTATCGATACTTAGGTATTATTGCTTTTATTACCATTGAAGGAGATCCTTTATTCTACAGTTGCTATTGTAAGCTAATAATATCAAGTTGTACTCTATAACTCCGTTGTTGTTTGAGTGAACTGGTAAAGTCATACTTTGTAAGAAAGTCACCCATAACTCCAAGGACACTCGTTGAGTTTTAGTTTTAAGCAGCACTTGTTATTTAATTATGTGTTTAGAGCTGGAACTTGGGCCATATCAACCTGGCCCAGCCAAGACCCACCCAAGTTTTGTTGGGCTTGGGCAGCATTTATAAACTACATATAAACTACACATGCTTTTTTCAAACCCTTGAACTTGATTGAACTCGAATTGGGCTGGCAACATCCAAACAACTTGACCAACATGGACCGGATCTCATATGTGTGTATATAACATCGTCCGCCTCAAAAGAATGAGATAAAATGGGAGGCAGTGCCAAGAGAAAACATTCAACACTATGAAAGTACAACAATCTTGGTTTGGTTGCCTTGTGGCAAGCGCGAAACAAAGCTCAAAAGAGTGACAAGAAGACCACCACTATATGTATGCACTTTAGTCCTGTTTGCATAATTTATTATGGAAAAAGAAATTGATTCGTCTTACTTATGCGGTAATTCATTGGATTGATTGTTTGGTAGATGTTTCTGAGTTCTTACTGTACCTCTCTTTGCTTCACCAAATATGTTGTTCTACTGGATATAAAATTTCAGTTAAATGTGGCCTTGCAAGATGCATTCCTTTGTTTAATATTTCAAATTGGGTTCATCATTGTTGTAATTGAATGAATTGATTTGGAGACCCACTATATGGATAGACACCTACAGTCAATAAAGTATACTATTAGTTTTGTTTTGTTATCTTTCGTTGGATTGTTTTCCAAATAAGGAATGACTTGAAGAATGTACAAGCTCCTAAGAAGACGGCAACTCTAAGAATGCCCCATATCTGGCTTGGAAACGCATCTAATGGCCACGCTTGTCGGACATGACCCAACATGTCATCCGCACAATGCCCCACGTGTCTCTTTTTCTATCTTTTTAGAACTGGACAGTTGAAGAACACATGTCCATTGTTTAGACACATGAAACTTGCAATTTTGAAGAGAATGACTTTAGAGCCAATTATTTAAATTAAAACAATATGGATATACGCCTATAAATTCTTCCTTCCCTAGGCTTTTTAATTTTGGAAACCTATAGCATTAAACTTCCAATTTCTTTTCTATTCACACTTCTTTCCCAATATATAAACGCTAAAATGAGTTCCTTACGAGTATTTTCATGTAAGAAAATAAATATATATTTGTATAGAAAAAAATAAAGTTGTATACAAATATTTATATTTATTTGTCATCTTGTGCTTCTTGATTGTGTTTTCATATTTTGAAAATTGTGTATCGAGTTATATCTTGACCTGTGAACGCCTTTGTGTTACCAGAAAACGATAACACCCTAGCAATTTATGTATTGGAACACGTTCTAAAAAGTGGTACACTTTCGTTCCAAAATGGGAAATTTAACGTTCCAAAGCAATCCCTCCAAATATTTCTTATTTATTTCCTTAACAGTTTCTATATGAGGAAAAATCAAACTTAATAAATTAGAATATATAAAAAGTAGAGTTTTAACAAGACAAAATATAAAAGAATTGGTTATAACGCTTCGTAGAAATGTGTTTTACATAAATACTTTGAAAGATAATACTCCATCTTATGGGGTTAAATTTGAAAGCAATACATTCTAATGTTATAATTTATAGGAACTTACTCCTATCATACCATATTTTAGGGCATGTGGCGTACCACGTTTTTATTCCCGTTTCTCGTACCAAAACGATCCGTGTTCCGGGTAGCATAGGTCACAACATCTTCTGCTCCTAATCCCTAATTTCTCTTCTTTGCATCTCTCTCTCTCTCTCTCTCTCTCTCTCTCTCTCTCTCTCTCAGAGTTGTAGGTCTGCATGAGGGCATATGTAGGCACTAGGCATATATATGTCGCCTAAGCTGGGCTTTGGCTGAATTCAGGTTCCCCCGTTTTGTTGTGTCTAAATGTGTCAACTGGCGCAACCCTTGCATATTTGTGACACTACTTGAATAAATTCTAGCTCAAGTTTAGAAGCACCAACGACAACTAAATGTGTATGTTATTATGCATAGCATGTTTGTGTTAATGTATTTGTTCCTGGAACATCCTTTGTATTTGGGCTTCGTACAAACATTTATGCATGGATTTATGCATTTTTAGTTATTTACAAACACATACACCTTGGAGAAAGCTTGATGTAATGGCTTCGCTTCAAGGCAATCATAGTTTGAGAAATCTAACATAACTCGGTTCCATTTCCCTCGTCAGCAACCTGTTTTTGGATCATTCTAAATGCAACAAAAGAGTGTTTAATCTAATAAATAAATTAACAGAATAGTGTCTTTAAGACCCTCAATTCCAAGAAATTAGAATGGTAATAAGCTTCTCGCATTTGGAGAAAGAAATCATAAAATGAAAAGACATACATAAAATGCATTCTTGTGATATCACAAAAAGGAAAATAGCAGAGCATTTCAGAAAGATGGGGATGACATGATTTGAGATGGGGCTTGATGGCTTAAATGGATTGGGATCGACCAAGTATATCCCAAGCTTAGTCCTTAAATTTGAGTGGCCTTGAAATAGTGTCCAAGTTCGGCTTGACTCAACTCAAGAACAAACATAGCTCAACCAAAAATTTGCAGATCCTTAGCCCAGGAAACACAATTTGACAGACTGCTTGATTAATTCCATTCTCTCAAATGACTTCTTAATCTTTTGTTCCATGGAAGCTAAATGACTTTCATGTGAATTTAGATGACGTAACAAATTATTATTTTTTTTAAACTTTTGTTAACAAGTTGGAATACATTGACTTATCAAAGTTTGATGGCTTAAATAGAGAAATTAAAACTTTGAAGATGACATTGAAACTTGAAGTAAAGTTTGAGGAACCAATAGCTGTTTACCCTTTTTGTTGTCCAGGATTTTATGTAGTGTATGTGATCGTTTGCAGCTTTGCGCAACCATTTTCTCGTACTAGAAAAAGGCATTTACATTGCTTTGCATTGTTAACATCTGTCTAACTTACCTTCTTGATGCCTAAAATAAAAGTAGATGTTAGAAATCAGTAACGGCAGATTTCTGTTAAGTTGTCTGCTTTACTCGTGCACGCTGCGTACAGCTCTGCACATGCAGACCCACATAGCCAGCGCCCATCTTTGTTGTTCCCAAGCTTTTTCGTAAAAAGACCTTGTAATAGAAAGGTCCTAAGTATTTAGTTATATGCTATTAGACATTCTATTTCTCATGTGGTGTGGGGTGGGATGTCACAATCAACCTCCTAAAGCCTAAAGGTGCAACATCCTCATCGCGTTGGGCAGGGAATTTTTTCAGGTGACAATATGCGATAGCAGGTTATAAGCAACCACAAAGCAGCTCATAAGCGGGCACTGGGTACTCTACCTCATGTCCTCTACCACTCTCTGGAGCCTCTATTCGTTTAACGACCACGCCACAATGTCCTTCACAAGATCAGGGTCAGGTGTAGTAATATCATTGATAAAAACACACTGTGACTCCAACTTTGAATTTGGTACCCATCATGGAGCCAATATGAAAATCACACAGGTGTGTTGCAATTGCTGAAATCTTAGTGGCATGATACTCAATATGAATTTACTCCTGATACCTTTTCCCTGGAGAGGGGTCACTGGTCTTTTATGGAAGAAGTCTACTATTACTGGATAGATGCTTCACTTGTGCACGCATACACCCGGAGTTTAGTGATCTTTTGCGGCTCTGCGCAACCTCGTACTAGAAAAAGGCATTCACATCGGTTTGCATTCTTAATGTCTGTCTACCTTACCTTCTTGATGCCTAAAATAGAAGTAGATATTAGAAATCTGTAACGGCCCATTTCTGCTAAGTACAGTATTGTCTGCTTTACTCGCCACACGCTGCGTACACATCTGCACCTGCAGACCCACATAGCCAGCGCCCATCTTTGTGTTCCCAAGCTTTTTCGTAAAAAGACCTTGTAATAGGAAGGTCGTGAGCTTTTAGTTATATGCTATTAGAAATTCTATTTCTCATGTGATGTGGGGTGGGGTGTTATGGTCAACCTCTTAAAGCCTAAAGGTGCAACATCCTCGTCACGTTGGCCAGGTCATTTTTCCAGGTGATGACGTACGATAGCAGGTTATAAGCGATCACAAAGCAGCCCATAAGCAGGTACATGTTACTCTATCCCATGTCCTCTACCACTCTCTGTACCCTCTATTCATTTAATGACCACACCACGTCCTTCACAAGACCAGGGTTAGGTCTGGTAATATCACTTTTAACAACATGGTTCGACTCCAACTATGAATTTGGTACTCATCATGGAGCCAATATGAAAATCACATAGGTGTGCTGCAAGTGATGAGATCTTAGTTGCATGACACTTAATATGACTTTTTACTCCTGATACCTTTTTCCCAGGAGAGGGGCAACTGGTCTTTTATGGAAGAAGTCAACTAAACATTGCTATTACTGGATAGATGCTTCACGTGCGCACACATACACCCAGAGTTCAGTGAGAAAGAATTTCCCAGCTTCATGGGACATTTTTATCATGATAAAGTTTGTCAATTTGTGAATATTTATGTTTGCAGATTAACTAGAAATTTCCCAATCATGAATGTCTACTCATTATTTGAGTCTGTGACCAAATCTTCCTTTCCACTGGTATTTTCGAATGGAAATTAACTGGACAGTGGTATTCTTGTCCTAACCCTTTATTGTCCTTTTCCTTCCCCCCCCCCTCCCCCCTTTTTTTTTTTTATGTTTCATGATGAAAAAACAATATACCTTAGTTCAGATGGAAAGATGAGATCATGAGAGCCTATTATATAACAACTTTCACATGCATAAGAGCTTGGGTTTTCTTTTTTAGTTAGTTACAACATTATTCTCATTTACAGCTTTCCTTCCATTATTTTCCATTCTTCTTTTTGCTGTTTAGCTATGCAATTACCCCAAGAAAAAGCGCAACAATTTTTACCTTTGCCTTCTTTATATGCTATATGTTAATTTCATCAGAGGCATACCTTTTGGCATGTTTCTTGCCTTCATATAATGGATTTTGCTTTGACCTTATTTTTACTCTTTGAGATGTTCTCAGTATTCTCACTCAATTTTGAATTTCTAAAAGGTGATGAGGGATATAATAAAGGAATACATGGAGGAAATCACACAAGCAGGAGGTATTGGCTGCTTAGTAAAGGGTGCTGAGGAGGCCAGAAAGTTCACATCTGAACCTCCTCTGTTGCATGACATCACTACAGATGTGGATGGGCTAAAGAAAATTGTGTATGATTCATCTGAAATGAGCAGCGAATGGCCTCATGGGTACAAAAAGCATTTACGATCTCATAATTATGTCAAATCTACAAGACTTGAGCACGATTCTCCTGAAGATCATAAGCGACATAGGCGAGATTCTAGCCAACATCGTGAGCATCTAGAAGCTCGAAGAAGTGTAGATAGGGACAGGCGTGATAGAGAGTATTATTCCAAGAGCCCGGATAGACAAAGAAGTAGTGGCTTCTCACATGGCCACCTATGTAATCGTGGGCATCGAGATAGTCACATCCGATCGCATGAGCGGAGTAATCATCGAAGGGATCAAGGCGATCGGAGATCAGGAATGAAAGACAGAGAACAAAGGAATGCATACAGGGATTACAGATCAGATTCTGTTAAATTGCATGAGTTTGAGGACAGATATGATCCTGCTGAATCTGGTAACATGTATGAGGATGATGTCTCCTTCGGCACCAGAATGCGTGAGCAGATTAGTTACATTCAAAAGTGATGTTAGCATTCTAATAATGGCATGGTTGCTTTTTCTGCACAATGGTGTTTTTGAGATTACCACATGAAATCCTGAGTGGTTATTTCCATGCAGGGTAAGTCATCTTCGTTATAAATAAATAATAGTCTATCAGGACCTAATTAGGGAAAGAATGCTTTGATATGAAGCTTGTTTTTAACTACTGTGCTTGCAAAACTTTGCAGTAAGAAGTCATTCCGGCTTCGGCAGTTCATCCACATATGTATCCTCCTTTGTATCCTTGGTTGTTGCTTTTTGCTTCTTGTCATTATAGTTGTCCATTTTTTTCCCCCTTTTTAAGTGAATCATAATTGACAAATGCTATCATTCCTATGAATTTTCTTCCTCTTTTAATTCATGCTTACATGACTAGAAACTTGTTTAAGAAGTTAGCCAAAGAGAGTTCTCATCACATTGCTTACTGTAGTTTTTATGCAGCTGGTGGATGCATTTTACCATACATGATGTCAGAAATATCATGCTATTGTCATGGACATGGAGGATACATCCAGATCTACCCCTCGCTTTTTTGTTTTATTTTATTTTATTTTTTTGTTTTGATCGGTGAATACACACGCACTTAAAGCCACACCCACACCCACACCCACACCCACACGTTGCACTTAACAAGGTTTAAACAGATCTACCAGTCACTCTGACTCATACTTTAAGAAGAGTATTCAATTTCAATTCATATTTCTTTACCAAAAAAAGGGAACCCATGTTGGATATGTCACAACACGGATTGCCAGTTATCCTATACGAGTATGGGTGTAGTATGTATCTAACTTGCCTACTATGTGGCATGTACTTAAAGAAGGTATCTCGGGTTAGTTATATATCATGCATGGGAGTCTAGATGTTACAGGAACCTTTCAAAAAGGATGAACTGCTCATGTTGAGCCCATCACAACATGGATTGGATATGTTGTGTGCTTCCACTCAAAATAGGGGACCCAAAGAAAAACTTTTTTTTAGAATAAGGGGATAGGATGTGACCAACGTGCCCAGTGTGCATACAAAGGACATTACATCATTAATCCCTGTTATTAGGCGATAATGCAATATGGAGCTCAGGTGGCCGGTTGCCACATTGGTTTTATAAATGAATATTGAACACCGTATAAGCTTTTACACCAAGGGGGAAGTAGTAATAAGACTTCATTGGATAAGACTGGAGAATGGATAAGATTGTCAAATTACTTGAATAACCTTAATGTAATTCCAAACATAAAAAGTAGGTTTCATTTATCTGTCAATATTCCTCTCTCTATCTCTCTCACGAACTTTGTCCAATGCTTTCACATATATTTCACTGATTTATGCAAATACACACACACACACACATATATAAATCATAATGTACCTGCAATCATTGTAGCTGGAATCATATTACATTGTACTATATCTTATCCACCCCGTCCTTGTCCAAACCGTAGACACACCCAAGTGGCTGCTCTTGTATTTGAACCTTTGTTCTTTCGCTCTCTTTTATTTTCTTTGTTTTTTGGCCTTATTGAAGTCAATAAGCTTTAAATTTCTCAGCCATTGGGTAGAATTTGATTTGCTACTGCAAGTCTCAGATAGTTTCCCATACCGAGCAAGCCAAAGTGGTTTCCAGAGACCGTATGCCATCAGCAGTCTTTATGGTATTAGCTGGGTTTGGCTTTGGTGCTCCTTCTTCCTTCTTCTTCTTCTCTCTCTCTCTCTATATATATATAGACACACACATACATATATATACAGCGACACACACATCCACACAAATGTATCTGAATGCTTTGCTCAGTTTAATCACTGTTATTTGAAATTTTTGCTAAGAAGGTTGCCTTCTATATTTTTGTAATCAGATGGACAAGTGGCACCCTGCCTCCCGCTATATTTTTTCTTTTTTGTTTTCATTTTCCTAATTTTTCATTTGTAGTAGTAGGTAGAAGTGCAGCAAGGACCTTCTTGATCCTGTTTGTTGCTATAGTAGCTGATTCTTTTTCATTTTCCCCACGACAAGTGTTGTTGGGGCCCACACCTTATGTGGGTATGGATTACATAATGAATTGTCTTTAGTTTGTGCGACCCGCAACTTATGGGAGTATGGAGTACGAAACGCATTGTCTTTAGTTTTATTTAGTGTTTAATAGAGGTAATAGTCTAGGACTGGTTTTATTTTTCCTTCCCTTATTGTCTCGTGCTGCTGTTGCTGTTGTTTATGGTTGTTTCTTCTAGAATGGAGCTGTTTTCTAGTTGAGATCTTACGGTATAATTTTCAATGAGGCTGTGCTGTTCCTGCTGAGCTCTGGCTGTCGGGGTATTTTGCTTATGCTATGGGGGTATTTGCCAAAACTTTTGTTGGTAATTTTTAGCTTTATTTTTTCTTCTTGAAATTAGTGTCAGCGTGTTTGTCGTAGCTTCTATTTCTGTGTCTGGACCAAACACAACTGCAAAAAGTTGAAAAAAAGGTGAATTTTGAGATCTCTATTTTTTGGTGATTTTAGCTTTTGCTTTACAGTAATCAACTTATGGTATGCGTTGAGCTTTTAAATAAACACCCTCTATATCGGCTTTTCTGATGGTGGGTGCAGCATCTGCAGTATCAACTAATGTTGAATTGGATCATGGTTATTTTTTAATGCCCCATGGTTGGAGGGTGTTTGGATGGTTACCTCTCTCCTTTGCCCTTGTAGTACGGTTGTTTGATCTGGAAGCCATGTCTGCTGCTGTCGAAGCCGTGGACTCCAGGTACGCTTCAGCCTCTGTTTGGGATGGTTGATTCCTAAGTGGCCTTTTCGTACTTTTAAAAAAGAAATTGGTCTAGTTTTTTTTTTTAATTACTTTTTTGATTAGTCGTGATGAGAGCAATCTAGAAATGATGACTAGAAATGATGTCATATTAAATTGAAGTTAGAAAAGGTTCAATAGATGCGGAGGTTTAGCGTTTTTGTAGAGGAAACGGTGTTGGTGCTGTGCAGCAATGCATAGCACCGTGCTATGCGACCTAAATATTTTAATTTTCAATCATATTTTTATGATCAGATCAATTCATTATTTAGAAATCGTCGAGTTTCACTCAAAAATTAAAGTTGATATGATATAATTAACTAACTGATTAGATAACATTTGTTTGCAAATAAATGAATAATAAGTATATTTCTTTTTTAAAAAGTTAGACAAATGTTATCTGATCACTTTGTTACAAATATCAAATCAAATATTTTTTTAAGAGTATGAAACAGACTAAGAAATTTGATAATTTATACGCAATGAATTGATTTGATCATAAAAAATATCCTAAAAAATGAAAGGGTTTGGGGTTTGTGTAGTGCTCAAAAGCACGGCACCCTGCTGCGCCTAAGAATGATGTTGTTTTGAAACAAAATTTATAGGTCACCTAATATTCGAATAAGAATGATGTTGTTATGAAACAAAATTTATAGGTCACTTAATATTCGAAACGATGTCGTTTTATATTGCCAAATGAGAAGAAAAAAAGTAAGTTTGTTTTATGTGGCCAATTGAGAAAAGAAAAAAAGTTGGTTCGATTTTTGCAAGAGACATGGTTGCAGATAGCGAAAACACAAGCAATCAGCTCACAACCACCTCCGTCTAGCCACAGTGCAGTGTGCCACTGTCTAGCCGATCCATCTAACTGAGATGTTTACTGACAACTTCTCAATCAAATTCTATTAAGTCCACACAAAAAAGGATTTGAGAAGCTTTCCTGAAAAATTATCCAACACGTTATGTCGGTCCAAAGGGGAATTTTTTTTCTCTGCAAATACATTTTCAAAACTAAATGTGCATTGCATTAGTTCATGGTAGCCCAAATTAAACATAGAAGAGGGAGAACGAGAACGAGAGGGAGAGCCTTGCACTATTTGGAGGAGAACCAATGGTGTTGGTACGATGGTGGTGTGTGGCTGAACAGTGGTTGAACGGTGGCCCGGTACTTGGACAAAGGCAGTCTCTCCCTATCTTGAGTAGCCGCCGCTGCTGCGGTGCTATTGAAATAAAATAGTTGTTTCTTTATTTGACTTAAGGGGAAATGAGACTGTTGATTTGTCCAAAAATTGTATAATTTTTAGTTTCAAATCGTCCTCCATTTTAGCACGGCTGGATGCTGTGCTTTTAAGCACAGCAAAGATCCCAAACCCAAAATTAAATCACTTAAGCCAATAGCCAATGCACGGCACCAACCCCAGCTTCTTTTGTAGATTTGCTTGAATCCCATTGCTATTGATGGCTATTTGGTGCTTGATGGTACGACGTTATCAAAGATCTAGGGAAAATGCGAACTAACGGTGGATAATGAGTAAATAATATATAAATATTTTTTAAAATTGTATTTATATATTTGAATGTGGTAAGTTCTACCTTCAACAATGTATTAGTCTTGGATGGATGTGTGCGGTTGCAAATTCAGGTTTTGATTTTGGATCTATTTGACTCACAATTTAAAACTAATTCTTAATCTTTTATTTAAATTTTTTTAAAAAAATTCAAGAATCATTTGAAGTTTAAAAAAAAATCAAATAAAAAAAAAACGCAGTGATCCAACGGCGGCGTGGGAACAAAACAAATTGGATGATGATGCATCCAGGGTTTTATTTATGGACTCTCATCTATATTCACAGAAGTGGAAAGCTTCCTTTTATCTTTGGCATCTTAGAAATTCTTAATTTTTCATGCATGTCATTGGGAATTATATTTTTGTTTTTTTAAAAAAAATCAATCATAGGCTAAATATTTATTTCTTTAAAATCATTTTTAAATTATAAAATATTTTTTTGTTTATTTAGTTGAAAATTAAAACAAAAAAAAGAATTTAGCTTTAAATCGAATTATAAATCATAATAGCATTACTCTCAGTGAAAGAAAAAGAAAAAGAAAAAGAAAAAGAAGTGCATTGCCTTGACCAATGTTGGACATGAGATCTTTAGATGCAAAATAGATATGATCATCAACATACCTGAAGGTTATATTTGTTTTTTCTCAAAATTTGATGATGGAATTGGTTCTTATTTGTCATGAAATTACAGCTTTTCATCATTGCACCCTAAATTTGTGAAAGACTTTTCCACCGAAAAGAAAAATGATAGGAAATTCAAAAATAATTCTGACTTTCCTCGTTTCATTTTCATTCTTTTCTTTCATCTTTTCTCTACTCTCCATTAAATCACTCTCAATCTTTTCTTTCATCTTTTCTCTACTCTCCATAAATCCCTTCACAAGTATACTTATTAATCAAGTCTATAGGTGTTTATGGGTCGGTTTGGTTTATTTTAGTTTTGCGTTAAATTAAAAATCAAACTATTTTAAACAATTTTGAGTGTTTAAGAATCGAAATTGAATTGTACGTATCGTGCAAAACAAATTGAATGGAACCAATAAATTAAGGTTAAGTTCTGGTTTACAAAAACTGTGTTTCTAAAACCAAGTACTTGTTACCTTCTATATGTTAAAGACATTTATCTGCTCATTTTTTTATATAATTATTTATCTTTTTTATTTATCTTTTTATTTTATTTTATATTTTATTTTATTATTTATTTAATATTATTACAAAGAGAGATTTTTGTCTATAAATTATAAATTATATTTTATTCATCTTTTATTTTATTATTTATCTATCAATTACCAATGATTTATAAATTATATAATATTATGCTGTTATGAAAAAATAAATAAATAAAAGAAGAGAAGAAACAAAAGAAAAGAGAAAATGTGAAATAGGTACTGATTTGGTTCAATTTCATATGGCTTTGTGAAACTTAATTTGTGAACAAAGCGCTAAAGAATGTTTCCTAATTATTTAGTATTAGAACCAAATCATTTATCAAAATATTTGCACTAAATCGTACTGTTTGAATCGGTCCATATTGATTTATCCGTTCTATCAAATTTTTGAACATCACTAATCAAATTTTTGTCGTGTAACTTTTTATATCATTATTGCAACCACCAAAGATAACAAAGAGATGTCAAATTATTCGGTTAAGAAACTTAAAATATGTTTGGTTTATTAGAATGAAAGAGTATAAAATGATGATTTCTTCAAAATAATTAATCTAATATTTAGTTAGCCAAAATAAATAAATAATAGAACGTCAAATTAATAATTATTATTATATTAAATAGAATGAGAATTTCATTGTACACATAAAAATGGTCATTCTATTTATGTACAAAACTATTGTATTAAACAAAATACTATCTTATGGTTGCGGCAAGATCCTATATGAGGGAAAATTTATTCTCTCCCCCTCCCTGCAACGCTCCAAACTACTCTTGGCTACACATTTGTGTAGATTCTATCACTTTTGATGTGTGATATATACAAATGTGTGATTCAAATTAATTTGTGACATTGTAGGAAAGGAAAAAAAAAATAATTACTTTATATGAGGGGTTGAACGGTTGGCTCCTATTTCATTTCCTCACAAAAGAAGTTGGAGTCTGAGTACTAACAATATGCATCATTCTCCTTTTATTTGTTTGATTGAAGTGGTTAGATAGTGTTGCCTGAACTCCTAGTTTACACATATACAGTAGGTTCAAAAAACGCCTACCTAGGCCACATATTGACTATTTAAAAAAAAAAAGAGGAAATGTACATAAAGACCCCAATAATTTGAAAAACAAAAACCATTAGGGCTGTGTTCATGTATATGTATCAACGTCAATAGATTGTAGAGTCTAGTTTGAAAACCATTTCGTTTAGAAATGCCAACGGGACGGGACAAGAACGTGGTATTGTATCTCCTATTCTATTAGGTAAGAATGGGAAAGAAAAGATTTAGAGTAGTGGGGCAATGTGAGCATAAATATATTAATACTACTTTGTGAGCTTTAAATAGGTGATAGTAAAAAGACTTAACAGTAATGCGACATAAAAAAAAAAGTCAATTAATTATTAGAACTAAAAATTATAAGAAGTAAAAAATAGGGGTAAAAAATTGGGATAAAAAATAAAAAATAAAAATAATATTTTTATGTTTAGTCTTATTATATTTTTTAAAAAATAAACTTTATATGAGTATTGACAAGTATAAAAGTATTTATGTTATGTAATAAGGGATGAGATAAAACAAAATGGGAAAAACCAATATCGTCCCTACCTAATGTGATAGGGAGATGGAAAAATTGGTACATTACTAGCAAGAACATGTGAGAAAAGAAAAAAAAAAAACTCATTCCTAACTTATTTTGATATAACAAGGGTGAAGTAGTTGCACCAAAGTTTTATATGTGTAAAGCTCAAGCTATGATATCCGCACCCTACAATTCATACTTATAATCTTGTTCTTACACTAGCAATCGATTTGTATATTGCTAATGTATGAATCTAAATTGTTACCATAAAAATTCGATTCAATTTTAATCACATGTTTCTAATTGTAAAAGGAATATTAAATTTTAAATAAGAACACATACTGGGATAAATTTCTCACTTAAGAGGATATAAATTTTTGATATTTTTAAACTTCTTAATATGATAGATTTTATGTTCTTGTCATACACTGTAGACTTGTCCTAGTATCTAAGTCACAAAATATATACGTAGAATATCTAATTATTCAAATTTTTTTTTTGTATTTCAAAAATTGTAACCTAAAAAATGTTATGAAGTGACGATTAAGCCTAGAGGGAAGATGAATAGGTTAATCCGTGGTTAATTAAAAATTATACAAAAAGAAAATATTCAAACATCCATAAAATTTGATACAAAATATAACACGAAAATCCTTGAGCAGAACCTTATAATAAAAATTACGGTATCAACTCACATAAACTATTTCACCATGAATCAAAAGGTATAAAAAAGAAGAATAAAGATTTACACTCGTTACCCAAATGATGACCTATCTTTCAATCTTGAGCTTGCTCCTAGAGCTCTTTTTTGGTTTTATAGATTCCAAAAGTTTTAACTTCTCGATCTTCGTTACCCAACGACATCAATATGATTTGAGCAAATGTATGAGAAGATGTATGATGTACAGAAGTATCTCGTAAATTATATTTGTTTGATGGGTTGAAACAGCGAGGTCTAACGAGGAAGATGACCAGCGATCTTCAAGTGCTCCATTCGCTGGGATCCTACAAAACAAACTCCCGATCGGCGGCCGACGGGAGGGGCTCCGATACCCAAGTTAGTTTTAAGTTGAGAGAAAAAACTCTAAAATGTCGAAAATGGCAGTCCCCTTCTCTCACTGAGAGAGGGGCATATGTATAAAATGCATGTATAGATATAGAGAGAGAGTGTGTGTTGTCCCATCCTTGTCAGGATGGGATGGAGGGGAATGATGGCCTAATGAGATGTCACATCCACTGTCAGTGGATGGGATGGGGGAAGGTGTATGATGATAGCTAATAAATTTTCTTTCAAGGGAGGATTTCCTCATTCACAATAATCCCTAGCTTCTTTAAAAGGAGGTGGAAGTATGTGTCTCAATCTTTTGTCATGAAGACCAGTCAATTATGTCGTTTTGAGTGCCTGGCCGAGCCAGGACTTTTGGTGCCTAGCTGAGCTAGGTCTTTGGAACATGCTTGGGTGAACCAGAGCTTTGAGTGCCTAGCCGGCCTAGGACTTTGGAGCATGCGTGGGCGAACCAGGGCTTTGAGTTGAAGATCGAGAGCTAGGCTCAGCATCTAGGTTAGGCTCGGCATCTAGGCTAGGCTAGGAATTTTGATGGGCTATTCTAACCCTAAGAGCTCTTCTAGTCTTTAAGATTATTTTAATCTCTTGCCTAGGCAAGTTAGGACTTTTTGCTGAACACCGAGAACTGGACTCGGCACCTAGGCTGGGCTAAGAGTTTTTGCTGAAAATCGAGAGTTGGGCTCGGCACCTAGATTAGGCTAGAATTTTTTACTAAAAATCGAGAGTTGGGCTTGACACCTAGGTTAGGCTAGGGTTTTTTTTTGCTGAAAATCGAGTGTTGAGCTCAGCACCTAGACTAGGTTAGGATTTTTCACTAAAAACTGAGAGCTCAGTACCTAGGCTTAAGCTAGGGTTTTTTCGCTGAAAATTGAGGGCTGGGTTCGGCACTTAGGCTTGGTTAGGATTTTTTGCTGATGGGCTATTCTAACTATGGGAGCTCTTCTAGTCCCTAAGATTATTCTAATCTCCTGCTTAGGCAAGTTAGGACTTTTTGTTGAAGATCAAGAACTGGACTTGGCACTTAGGTTAGGTTAGGATTTTTTTGCTGAAAATCGAGAGCTGGGCTCGGCGCCTAGGCTAGGCTAGGGTTTTTTGGTTGAAAACTGAGGGTTGGGCTTGGCACCTAGGCTAGACTAGGATTTTCTACTAAAAATCAAGGGCTGGGCTCGGCACCTAGGCTAGGGTTTTTCGGCTGAAAACCGAGGGCTGTGCTCAGCACCTAAGCTAGGTTAGGGTTTTCTACTAAAAATCAAGGGCTGGGCTCGGCACCTAAGCTAGGGTTTTTTGGCTGAAAATCGAGGGTTGGGCACGGCACCTAAGCTAGACTAGGGTTTTTCACTAAAAATCAAGAGCTGGGCTCGGCACCTAGGCTAAGTTAGGGTTTTTCTGTCGAAAATCGAGGGTTGGGCTCAACACCTAGGCTAGGTTAGGCTTTTTTCTTTGAAAATCGAGGGTTTGGCTTGGCACCTAGCTAGGCTAGGGTTTTTCCCTAAAAATCAAGAGGTAGGCTCGGCACTTAGGTTAGGCTGGGGTTTTTTGCTGAAATCTAAGAGTTGGGCTCGACACTTGGGCTAGGTTAGGGTTGTTGCTAAAAATCGAGAGCTGGGCTCGGCACCTAGCCTCGGCACCTAAACTGGGTTAGGATTTTTGCTGAAAATCTAAGAGTTGGGCTCGGCACCTAGCCTCGGCAGTTAGGCTGGGCTAGGATTTTTTGAAAATTGAGAGATGGGCTCGGCACTTAGGTTGGGCTAGAATTTTTGCTAAAAATCAAGAGCTAGGGAGAGTTGGGCTCAGCATCTAGGCTGGGCTAGGGTTTTTGCTGAAAATCGAGAGTTGGGATCAGTACCTAGGCTGGGTTAGAATTTTTGTTGAAAATCGAGAGTTGGCCTCAGCATCTAGGCTAGGCTAGGATTTTTTAAAAATCGAGAGCTGGGCTTAGCACCTAAGCTAGGCTATGATTTTTCAAAAATTGAGAGCTGGGCTTGGTACCTAGGCTGAGTTAGGATTTTTGCTGAAAATCGAGAACTGGGCTCAGCATTTAGGTTAGGCTAGGATTTTCTAAAAATCGAAAGCTGAGCTCGACACCTAAACTGGGCTAGGATTTTTGCTAAAATTCTAGAGTTAGGCTCGACACCTAGCCACTCCATAGCTCATCTGAAGCTAAGTAAGCTTCACAAGAGAACTCATTAGAAAATTACTGGTCTTCAAAGAGGGATACAAACCTTTACTTGCCAACAGCCGAAATGATGTTCTTTGATCGTTTGATATAAAAAAAAAATAATTTGGAGTCGATTTTGGCGTTTGTCCATCCAATTTTTTTGACTTAAATCATGTTCTTAACTAATGGATATTGGCAATTTGTCTCCAATAATTGGTATCAAAGCGAACTTTGAATATGGTATAATCAAAGGTTCGGGTAGTTTTAAATCTATGCTAACTTTGTTTTGTAGACGATTTAATTTTGATTTTTTTGACAATTATATTTTTGCATGTTTGATTGCATTGAATGTATGATGATTAATTTTTTTTAATTGAGAGTTAATCGTGATAGATTGATTGTAAACTCTGTGGAGACATAAAAATAATATAAAAATAATTATTTTTTAATTTTTAATTTTTTTATAAAATAAAAATACTAGGAAAAGAAAGATATCGAAGAACAGTCGAAGGTCTCGGTGCATACTGGGATGTTGATTCAAGCAAGCCAAAGAATTACGTGAATGCTTTTGCAGTTGGGAATTCACATCAATCATGGGATAATCATGATTTAATCATGATTTCACATTTAATCATGATCCTTGGTTTTTGAATGATGATTGTTCCGAGATTTTATTTTGGACCGTGAATATCCCATTCGGTCAAACAAAAAAAATTCCAATCTAGGAATTGAGCTCATGGTGAAACAGAGTCCAAGCGGCCAAACCTTAGAAGTTGAGGTTTACAATATTTTTGATTAGTTGTAAAGTTCTCATAGAATTAAAAAGTTATAATTTAATTTTAATAAAATTATAAATTTTTTTGGATGAACAAAAACTTTTTAGTAAAAAAGTTATAGATCGATCATAAAATTTGAAATTTAATGTATTTATTTATTTAAATGCATGGATGCTTTAATTTTAGTGTATTTATTTTGTCCTGTTTTAATTAAGCTTGTTAATTTGAAATTATTTTTTTGTAATGAAAAAATAAAATAAATTTTTTAATTAAATTAATTTTTTAAAAAGAAAATTTGAGCATTTTATTTTGTTATTTTAAAACACGTCTAAGATGAAAACCTAATATCTTGAAAAGAGTGACGGTTAATTTTGAATTTTTTTGATTTAATTAAAAGAAGTTTAATTTTAATAAATTATTTTTTTTCAAAATATGTGTAATGGAAAATAAATTAAATTCTTGATTTTTATTTAAAATTATTATTTTTAAATAAATAGAATTTAAAAATTTTATTTGTTACACATAAAACACGTAGAGATGGTTTAATAACCGGAATTTTTTGCAACGTGTGATTTTTTAAAATTATAAATTTATTTTAATTAAACATATTTATAACCCTAAAAACTATTTTAAAAAACTAAGTGAGTGAGAGAATTTATTCAAAAATAAATCTCGCGGTCATCATTACTAGTTTATAGGTAAGGTAATTGATTTTGTGTGTTGGTATTAGGGCATTTCTCCCCATCGGATAGAATTAATTACAGGATCATCGGTATGAACCTCCTTTTGGAATAATTTTAAATAATTGTTAGTGTGGATCACTTAATTATTCATCTGAAGAATTCATTACGAAACGATTAATTCGAGATTAAGTGATGGTTTACACTTAGTTATAAATAATAGTATTCTTTCCATCTGAGTCACTGTTATTATTTATAGGAGCAAAACTACGCCAGTTAATTAATTTTATTTGACATGGTCTGTTGTCTAGATAATAAAATTAATAGGAATTGGCATGTCTAAACAAATGATGAATGGTAGAAGTCTTTCCCATCGAGGCATGTTATCCAAAAGG
Organism: Heliamphora pulchella; assembly: GCA_032270985.1. NCBI lineage: Eukaryota > Viridiplantae > Streptophyta > Magnoliopsida > Ericales > Sarraceniaceae > Heliamphora > Heliamphora pulchella. Next base: position 30,405 of record JAULJZ010038708.1, read on the forward strand.
TACCAGGCTACTGGCGAATTATTTTTTAATAGTAGAGGGAACTGGTTTTAAAATAAAATTCAAAATTTTGCTCATTATAATTAATTATTTTTAATTATGTGATTTTCAAGATTAAAATGACTTTCAATTCAATCACGGCTATACTCAAAGGAAACAAACTTACGGGTCCTAATTATGTTGACTAGAAAAGAAATTTGGATATTGTTTTAACTGCCGGGGCTATTCTTAAAAAGCTAGGAACTATGTTTGTTTCTGAAAATGGTTCTTCCTCTAAGTCAAAAAGCAAGAAGAAGAAAAAAGTTCAGAAATAAGGTAGCATGATTTTCAAGGTAGTCAGTGGGCCAAAGACTGGTATGAAAAAGTCGAAAGACAGATGTTTTCACTACAACTAGGCACGGCACGAGAAAAAGCAATGTCTAGTTTATCTTAACAAGCATAACAACAAAGGTAATTTCTGTTCATTAGTTGTGGAAACATATTTAGCAGTGTTATCTACCGGTACCTGATGTGTAGATACGGGAGTCACTACAGAGCTCCAACGCGACAGAATGCATGGTTTCCCATAATCCAAGGCAGAAAATTCACTAAACCTAAGCTCTGATACCAGCTGTGACGCCTCGTTCTCCGGGCACATCGGGACATACATAAATATAAATAAAGAGATATTTTAGCCATTCATTCATATTTACATACTTTAAATATTACAACATAAAGAAGTTTGAACTGATTAAAAGGTACATGGCATTTACAGTTTCACCAAGAAATTTCAAAAATTACAATAAGCACGAGAAAACTGAACAAAAGAACAAAATGCGAAGATTCAAATCTTTAACAAGCATTGTGGGGTCTACTGGCTCCTGCCATTCACCATGTTCTTCAATTTTGTCTTCTACTATGGGGGCAACTTCCTCAAAGAGCTCCTCAATCTCACCTGTGGCACGAATGCCATGAGCCAAAACCTAGAAGAAAATATTCTAAACCTTCTAACCATTCTCAAGGTAAAATATTCTACAACGCAAATCATTTAGCACCCAATACAAATTTAAATAAAAGAGACAGACAAATTTAACAATTATAGCATGACAAGCGTATATAAGAACAAGTGTACAAGTATGTGATGCAATAGATGCGATACAAGTATCCAACCCGACATTCATCCAAAAATAAAAATTGGAGTTCCATTTTGGGACTTATTGTCATTGCCTCAGGGACTTATTGTCATTGCCTTTCATTGTACCAGAGACTTATTGTCATTGCCGTGATGGGACTAATTGTCATTGCCTCTTATTGTCATTGCCGTGATGAGATTTATTGTTATTGTTTCTTATTGCACCAGGGATTTATTGTCATTACTGTGATGGCACTTATTGTCATTGCCTCTCATTGCACCAGGGATTTATTGTTATTGCCGTATATTGCTTCAGGGACTTATTTTCATTGTCGTGAAGGAACTTATTATCATTGTCGTGATGGGACTTATTGTCATTGCCGTATTAGGACCAGGATACTCGCTTGGTATCAACCCAAAGTCTAAGTTATCAAAATCAGAATACTAATGACGTGCTCAACAATATCCATGATAAATCATTTCAAACACCAGGGACGAACCCAGTGTGTACAAAGGGAATACATCTCAAAATATTTACAAAAATGATAACCAAGGACCTCCTAGATTTAGAACTAAGAAGGACAATTCAACACAACCCATTCTAACAATAATTTACACAAATGGGCTCGAATATGCCAGGATACAAGTGACAATGCCCATGATGTATGATATGGATCTTAAGTATAACTATCTACAGTATAGCATTAACTAGCATGACAAAGTTCATGGTACAACTCACTAAGCATAAGTACAATTATGTGAGGCGCGAGTTACAATTTTCAAGATACAATTTAAATTTAATGGCATGAGTTCTAATAATCGTATATTCACTTAAAAACACTAATCAACTAATTCAGATCAATCAAAAAACAACTCGGGTCTCGCAACAAAGGGTGCTCAAATCACACTTAGCAATTTTAAGGCCAAATTCGAGTATTAAATTTAAAAGGACAGTTAGGTTTTGGGACATCTAGACTTGAAATCAAGTTATGATTTTTAAACACCATTTAGATAAAAATATTTTTTACAACTCTTATATTTAACAATAAGGTCAAAACTTAAGACAAATTGGTGAATAAAGCATTCTAAGTGAATACGATTCAGTACTTTTTTCAAAATTTTACCGAAAATACGCCTCTATTGGTCTCGGTTTTGGGGTATCAAGTCAAGTAGAAATGAGCCCGTGTTTGGATATGTTCTAGTTAAACATGCTCCCTACAAGTTCTAAGAAGGGTGCTAGGAGTGGTTATTTGAAACAAATTAAAAATATAAGCCATTTTGTAAAATAGGTTCTGTCAGCCGCCAAAACTCGCACCAGAATCGGTTTTAACAGAGTTTGAAACGGTTCTGAGGGACTTTTCCAAGGCATCTAGGTCTGATTTTTGGATAACAAGTAGTTTAATATGTTACCTACAATATTCATGTAGACTACGTTTGAAGTAGGTCACAAAAAATAGAAATTTTTAGCTATACAAAAATATGTGACAGAAGTGTCCTTTAATGGCTGAACCACAACAGAGAGTTTCAAAGAGTTTTGACCTATCAAACCTCAATATGTTGGGCTCATTTTTTATGAGTAGTTTAGATATACATATTATCTATAACTTTTATATTTTGGCCAAAGCTCGTATCTCATTGTAAATTAGGATTTTTAGGTCGGTATTATTGAGTGATTTGAAAACGACATATTTTGGTAGAATTGCAATATCTCGAGTTCTACTCACTCAAATGAGTTAAAACCAAATTTCGATGAAAGATATCACAAAAAGATAAATATGGATATAAAGAACATGTTTAGATTAATTTTCTACATTGAGTTATGGAGTTCCAAAGATCAGGGCAGAAACAATAAGGTACTCAAAAATCAGGTCCTTATATGTTAAAGTCTCCTACTTATGATATGTCATGGTTTCGTCACATTTCTTTGCATGCTTGTGTTTTAGACATAAATACCAAAATTCCAGAATACTTTTAAGTTATCAAACTCAAAAATAACAACACACAACTATATCTCACATCATTCAAAAACATAACAAAACATGTTTCCACTCAACATATCCTCAAAACCCAAACACAAAACCAACACCCTGTCCCTTGCCACTAAACCACGGGATCTCCTTCAATACCTGAAAAGGAGTTATTTTGAATAACGTGAGCTAAGGCTCAATAGGATATAACTAATCATGAACATAAGCATGATTTGTAAAAAGAAAATTTATGCAATCAGCAAAACACAAGCAATTCTCTAACCAAACTATTGAGAATTTAAAGGAACATACTTTCTCATGATTTGTAAATAATTCTTGTAAATCATTATTTCTCATCGATCTTCAACAAATTCCACAATTTGCACCTTACGGACTTATTAAACACCTTGTTTCCACTCAAGCAAGAGTACCATATCATCAAGAGTGCCACACAGGTCAGTGTCGCCACAAGGCCTAATACCGCCACACGAGCTATAGTTGCCACACCAGCCAATATCGCCACAAAAGATAAGATTACCACATAGGGTAATATTGCCACTCAGACTAAGGTTGCCGTACAGGCTAATATCGCCATACAGGCAAAACAATTGATAATTTCTTATTAACATAGATTTACATTAACATGTAATAATCACAATAATGCAACACATGCACTATTTCTCAACTCATTGAGGGGATTAACCCATTTTATCAATTACTTTAGTCTTAACACATATTATCACCCAATCTCTAATTTATATCACAATTTTACAATTTCTTATCCAACCATCAATTCATACATCATCCCATAACCTCTAGCTCTCCCAAATAAACTAGGGTTTCCAATTCAAATATATTTCATATGATTTTTCTTATAAAAGAATACTCAATCACAAATTCACTTTTCATCCAACCTAATTTTCAACTCTCAAATAAATATACTCCAAACAACTAGGGGTTTAGTTTAAAATGAAGATCTCATAGACCTTTTCAAAGAAAAGTTCAATTAATCGCATATCCTTCACAAACATTCAAGAGTAGTAAAAAATCCTACCTCGCTGAACCGAAATCTGAAGCTTTAACACGCTCAAAAGGTTTGAAATTTCCGAATAAAAAATCTACTCGGTTGAAAATGTTGCCCCTGTCGAGTAGAATAACTTCTTCTTGTGTATTGATCAAATCCAAGCTAAAAGATTTTAAAAGTTAGAGAGAGGGAGCTTCATTGTTGTCTCCAATGGAGGTTCTTGAGAGAGAGAGAAGGGGAGAGAAGATGAAAAAGTTGGGGAGAGAGAGCCAAGGTGGCCGGCCACATGGTAGGGAAGCTTTGCACAAATATCAAGGCCATAGCTGAAATACATGTCTTAAAAATACCCCTAAGCATCCATGATGTGTCTAACTCATGTATATGCATTCAACCCACACCGAAATTAAAATTTTAACATTATCTAAAGTTCAAAATTTTTATTTTAAAAAATTATCAAAATTCAGAATTATTCCCAAATTAAATTTCTCAGGCCTCGCGCGCACAGGCGGGTCCAACAAAGCTCGTTAAAAGGTTAGTGAACCCATTGGCCACGCACATATAATGAGTACGTATGCCCAAAATTAATACCACATAGGTAAATTATTACTTGAACATCTAGTTACATTAATTAAAATGAAATTGAGTCTCACAAGCTTCATACTTTAACTTATTAATATATTCAATTTTCATTTACATGCTTTTCAAATTTCCATTTTTAAGCACACAGAAACACACACACCGAGTTGTCAAACCAAGACTTTGCAAAGCACAAGTTTAAAAATACAAACCTCTATCTTTATTGGGCATTAATCGATGGACCAAGCAATCCTGAATCTAAACTTTTGTTTTTTTTTTTTTCAGTTATTCAACTGAGGAACTAGGCAATCACAATCCTTGCGCAAGTTTAGGTTCTTTCACCTGTGGGTATCTCGTACTCCACTTATTTTCTATCACTAACATAGCCAAACAAATTCAAGTCTCTACACTCTTATCCACGCACACCGAACACTTAATCTCATCAAGTCAAGTCCCACAACACTCTTATTGAAAATCAAACTCACCAAATTTGTGAGACTTAGTCCTGTTTTGAATTTATGTAATTAAATATTTACATAATAGGCAAATTGTATGGTATTAATTTTGAACTGATATATTTGTTATATATATGTGGCCAGTGGGCCCGATAGTTTTTTAATAAGTTTTGTTGAACCCATCTGTGTGCGTAGAGATCCGAAAAATTTAATTCTAAGATAATTTTATATTTCGATAATTTTTGAAAATGAGAATTTTAAATTAATATAAAGTTAAAATTATTAATTTAGGCTTGGTTGGAATATTTGTATGCGTGTTAAATACATCATGGAGCTTTGGGAGTACTTTTGGGTATTGTAAGGATTAATGGCTTTGATTCTCGTGCAAGGCTTCTTAGATAAGCCTCATTTTCCCCCTTTCCCCCCTTTATGATCGAGCCTCTCTCTCTCCCTCTATTCCTATTTTTGTCCTCTCTCTCTCTCATCCAAATGACTCCATAAAAGACCCAAGTTGGATTTCTCTCCCTCTCCACCATTTTTGAAGCTTCTAAGCTTGGATTTGGTCAAGACTCAAGAAGGAGTAATTGTTCTACTCGACGAGGGCAACATTTTCAACTAATTGGATTTTTGATTCGGTGGATTCAGGTGTTTGAGTTCTGTTAGAGCTTCAAGTTTTAGCTCACCGAGTAGAATTTTTGACTAAGCTTGAATAAACCTTATGGATATGTGATTAACTGCTCTTATTTGAGTAAAATGGTATTAAATTCCAATTTATTTTAAAAATTCTAGTTCTATAAAGCTTGAGATTTGATATTTGGAAGAAGTTATGTGAGGTTTTGTAAAATCAGATAAGTTATGTGAAGTTAAATGTAGTATACATGTTGAGATTTAATCGAATTGAAAACCTTAGTAATTAGGGAAGATTAGGGATTTGGGATTTGAGGTGTTCTTGAGTTTAAATTGTGAAAATTGAGGAATTAATTGGAAATGTATGTTGAGATTTATGTGAATTGAAAATCATAACTTAATTGGGGTAAAGTTTAACAAATTATGGGTTTGGTGTATAAATTAGGAGTTTGATAGATGATTGATTCTATTTAATTCTCGTGGGAGGCTTTGCAATGTTAATCTGGTGGTATTTGATGGTTGAAAGTAGGTATGTCATTTGGGCCGGGCCATGGACCTGGCAGGCCAAGCCCGGCTCGGTCTTGACGGGCTCCTGCCAAATTTTCGGGCCGGGCAAGACCGGATTTTTTTCTCTGGGGGTCAGACCTGGCCCTAAGGGTAAAGAGCTCGGGCTTAAGCTACGAACTTGGGTCTTGGGCCCGGACCTTTGGGCGGGCATTGAGCAGGCTTGACCGAGCCTGTGAGTTTTTGTTTTAATTTATAATATAACAGTAGTTTAAAATTAAGTTAAATTAAAAATTATAAACATAAAATTTATTATATTATATAAGTTTGTAATTAATAATTTATTAATTTATATATTATAAACTAACTTATTCTCTAATTATAATAATAAGTTTTTAAATTTTAAGTTAAACTGTAAATTAATTACTAGTTGATTATATTATATAAATATAACTTTATTATTTGATTAGTTATTAAACTATAAATTATAAA
>JAULJZ010038709.1:0-14667 GCA_032270985.1 Heliamphora pulchella
TTAGAGAAAAAATTAAATCGGGAGAAACAAACACCTTTTCCGCCTCACATGTTAGCTAGCGGAATCAAAAAAAAAAGGGGTGAGGCTTCTCTCATGTCCACTTATGAACTGAAAAAGTCCAATTGAAGTATTTTTATACTTAAAATAAATATATTTTGACGATATGAACCGTTTATTTTATTGTTCTTAGTTTATATTTTATTACTGTAAAAAATTAAATTAATCGGATATCGTTAAATACCTTAACAAATCACATTTACGTTAATAAAAATAAGTTGTGATGTCTATTTTATTATTTATTTAATTAACACAAATGTGGTTTGTTTTGGTAGTAAATAGTATCCGATTAATTTAAGTTTATATAATAATAATATATAAATAAAAAATAATAAAATAAATAATTTAAATCATCAAAATATATTTATTTTAGGCACAAAAATTTAACTGCACCTCTTCGGTTCATAAGTGGACTGGAGAGAAGCTTAACCAAAAAAAAAAAAAAAAACTAAGGGAACAGAGGAAAGACATGAGTGAGAAAAATTATTATCCCCATTTCAGGTAAACAAGTTTTGGATGAAAAATACTTTATGGTTTTTTTTTTTTTTTGGATATTTAGACATCTTTTGGATTTTTAAATTTTAAATAAAAAGATAAAAAATTTGATTTTAAGGTGACTTAAAATCAGTTGCCAAATGAAGCCTTAGTATTACAACAACTAAAATTCAACTGAATATTTTTTGGATTTTAAAAATAAATTAGTTTTAATAAAAAAATATCTTTTATTTTATAAAGGCAAAATTTTTTTTTTAATCTTAATCAGACATATACTATTGTCACATTGGTATCATCATTTTACTACAATCATCACCACTAATGCTATCATTTTAAAGTTGCATCTAAACATAAGAAAACAAAATTTTCAATTTTTTTAAAAAAAATATTTTCACATATTTTTTTCCCAATAAAAATGTTGGACATCGAATTAAAACACTCAAAGCCCTATTTGGGCTAAAGATGGAGGATTTTGCCTTTTCTTTTTAAATTTTATTTGAACTTTTTTCAAATATTTTGAATTTTTTTTTATATTTTTTTGAATTGTCTTCACAAGATGAATTAAAAAAATTAAAAAATTGATTAAAAGATGAAAAAAATTACTAAAGGCAAAAATAAGCAATATGAAATTTGATGTAATTGTCATATTTTCACTTATTTTCATCTTTTTGAATTTTTTTATATTTTAATTAAAAAAATTTACTTTTTTGGCACCTCTTAGTGAGAGAACTCAAACATTATAATAGATTAACTAAATGATAAAAAAATTATAAAAAATAAAATAAAAAAATAATTATCCCAAAATAGGCAGAACATAGGAGTCAAAATAAGTACTCCAGGCCACTACGCATGAATAAAATAGGTCTGTTGACTTTTTTTTAATATACTTTGTAAAGGATTAAGATTGGGATATACAGTTCCCGTTCGGACTAGCTGAATAGTTCGGAGCGTGCTCCACGTGTCTCTACACAAAAAGGGGGTGATATACCCGCCGACGATTTTTACCGGTGGACCATTCGATGATAAAGTCAGACATGGCTTAGAGAGAGGAAAGCTCGAGAGAACAAATTGGCAGAGTTTCTCTTAATGAATTAGAGTACATACCTTTGTCCTTTGATTTGTTAGCTATTTATAGAAAAAAAATATACTTGACCCGCTTCTAGAGTTCGACCCGACCCGAGCAGGTCGGGTTGTCCTCGCCCTAATCAAGACATAGCTATCATCCTGATAGTGACTTGTTATGACCATCATTCTTATTTCTCTACGAGTTCTTTTTGTTATGCCAAGATCCATCAGTACCCAAACCTAGCTTGACTTAGGTCAATCCTCCCTGACACCCTAGCCCCAGAGTTGGTTCAACTGCCTTTGATCTCTTATTATGAACGTCACCTCTTGATATGCGTATCATGGGCACTGATTACAATGTATCAAGCCTAAGCTCAACTTTCATGGTCTTTCAACACATGTTGCTCAGACGTGGATGCCGAGCACTTTCTCTTCTGGAACTCGGCTACGAGTCCCTTCTCTTGGTTCGGGATCGAATCCCATGACGATGGCTCGACTACACCTTCCCCAAGCTCTTAATAGCTCGGTGGGCCTTTTCCTATGTACTGAGGTGAAGTATCGTGGCAAGATAGCCCGCGGCGCTGTATGGCATTTCACGTGGAAGCCAGGTAGTTCTGCTTGGAATTTGACCTCCCTTAATTGCCCCATCATTTTGTTGTTGCTCAGCACTCTGAGTTTTTAGAAGGTGATGAGCTGTCATTCCTCGAATCGCTGTCTAACTTCTAGGTCGGGAGCTTGTTAAGCAAGCTTTGCTGACGTATTGCCACCTACCCAATTGTACGCTAATCGTCATTTTTGTCACGTGGAACTCCCCCATGGGCTAGTACCACTTTTAATGCGTGCATTAAATGCTCATTAATTGCGTACGACGCCTGCTATACTTTGGGTACAGGAATGTTAGTAGTCGTTTTCCATAAATGTCAATCATTTGTATTTAAGACGCCTTGTGTGCTCGATATCCCTGGATTGGGCACCATTTTCTGCTCGGTAATGTGAGGCTGGACATTACGTTTGCTCAGGCATGCTGTAATCCTGCAGCTCGGGCTGTCTTGTGCGGCATGTATTAAATTTGCATTTAATGATTGCGGTGTACGGAGCCCTAGGCACTGTAACCGGTGCCCCTTGGCGCTTCACTTGAATAGAGGGGGAGGGGAGAGTATAAAAGGGGAAGGGCCCTGCCACTCTCTTCTCTTTACAAACTTTTTCTCTTCCTCCCTACCTTGGGCAATCTCTAGTGCTACTTCGGCGGTTCTTCGACGACTATGTTTCATCTTCTCCGGCGAGTACTACCGTTTTCCTCATCTTCGTCAAGGTACTCGTTTCCTTCCCGCACCTCTCTTTCTATTGCTGCTACTGTGACACCACCGCTACTCTAACGCCATGCTTGCTAGTGGCGTTTTAAATGGCCGGAGCCACCAGGCCCTAGCCTCTGCCGTCTTGGTGCTGCTGCCACCGTCGTTGGCGGTGGCAGTGCAAGACGCTTTGCATATGTACATCTTTGTTGAATATATATTTGTATATATATACACATTTATATACATTCTCGTGCACATATACATATCTATATATGCAAACATACATTAGCATACACACGACCGTTTGTGTTCAAGAAACTGGCAGGCTCACCTTGGTTTTTTTTTTTAAAGATGAAATGGGACACCTTGCGCGGTATGTTGACACCTCGAAGGCCTTGGCCGAGCTCCGCCGATCTAGGTTCATTCCCGATGATGTCAGCATATGCTAGGAAATCGATAAGGAGAACTAGACTACTAAGAAGCCCGGGACGGCTGTGTTCCCCCTTGTGGCCCTCGTGGAGTCCCGACTCGAGTTTTCCCTCCCAAGCATCATTTGAGAGGCTCTCCTTTTACCAATTGTGCCTGGCGCAGCTCACTCCCAATTTTTTCTCCATATTATTGGGAGTAGTCATATTGAATCGCTACATGGGCATCGATCTCGGTGTTTGTGAGATTCAATATTGCTACTCTATCTCCGAGACGTCTAAGGACCACAATAGATATTACCTCAAAGCTAAGGACAACCAGAATATAGTGCTTGAGCTCAAAAACTCTCACAAGGGTGATTTGGATGACTTCATTGTGGTCGAGGGAAACTGGCGGCTAGACCCTGATATCCATGACCCCGTGCACGACTCTGCCCCACGAGAGCTAGTTCCCCAGGTAGCCGATCTCCCTACCCTCTTGCATTTTGTTCATATCTCGTTTTCTTGTCACTCTATCCCGAGGTTTAATGCTTTTTAACTTGTTTAGGTGCTTACTGTAACCCTTCTACCATTGAGGACAAAAAGGACCATAGAGACAGTCGGATAAACTTTGCACACGTTCAGCGTGTGTTGAATTGGGATAGGGACGTCCGGGTGTTCAAGAGGCTTTTCAACGAGGAGCCCATCCACCCTGACAAGCTCGGACACCGTCTAGTCCTTGTTGAGGAAGCTGTCCTAGAAGGAGGACAAAGCACGAGAGCCTCCACCTCCAGTGCAGTTAGTGGAAGACTTTCCTGCTTCTGCAGCTCATCAAATTAGTCCGTCCTTAATGCGATCAAAATGTCATAGAGGAACCTTCTTGACATGCTCGGGAGCATACCCGAATTGACACCAAGCATCCGCCCAACGACGGGAGCTGCCTCCACACAACCCTTGAGGCCAACTATAATCGCTTCATCCGAGCCCAGAGCACCTGCCCCATCACCACTTGCTCAGACTTCGAGGAAGAGGAGCACAGCCTCTGAGATAGCCAAGTGGGAGATACGTCGTCGGGTTGAAGCCTTTATCCCCCCACTTGCGCCAAGCCGATCAGAGGGCTCCATGTCGTCCACCAAGGTACCTCTCACTTTTTTCCCAGCATATCGCAGCAAGGCCCTCACCGCTCAAGATTCGGTGTAGGAGAGCCATCACGTGGCATGAGCCCTAGCAAAAAGCCTCGGTCTCCCAAAAGACAAGGAAGCGTATGTGGCCTTTCCCCACACCTCTTTGACCAAGCAGGCCGCCCAACACGTCATCATGGTAAGAACTCAATCCTGAGCTCCACTCTTTTTTTTCAACTTCTCTATCGCTGAACAAGGCCTTCAGATGGGCATAGAAGCTACCGATCGGTGCATCCTGCTGCATGAGAAGCACGACCTCCTACGCGTTGAACTTTTGAAGCTTATGGAGGATGTCAAGGTTCTCCAAGCGCAGGTGGCGAGGCCTATGCAGCGAAGGAAGAAGTCGAGATTCAGGTTACCCGAGCCCTGGATCTAATCAAGGAACAAGAAGCTAACCTTGCATCGGTGATTGGTCAGCTGGACGAGGTGTCTAAAGCCAAGGCAATGCTCAAGCAGAATAATGATGACCTCATGGCCTTAAACGTCTGAGTAACTAAGGAGAGGTTCGAGGAAGGATATGACAAGGTTGAGTATGTGTACACAGCTCAGGTAATGAGCATGCAGAACCCCATCTTCATGATGGGGTGGGACGCCGCCCTCACTGCCGCACTGGTCGGCCCAGATTCCGAACTGCAGATGGTGGTGCCCTGGATCTGGCCCACCGTTTCCTTTCCCGACTAGCTAGCCCATCTGCTCGGGGTAGCAATACTGCCAGGCCGCGTGGTCGAGGTTGAGTCAATTTCTACGGCTCGGGTCAGTCCCCCTCCTCTCCATGAATAAGATTTTAAAGTTCCCCCTCCCCTTCCCGAGCATACCTCTGATATTTCTCTCCCTCCTCCCAGGCAAGCATCAGACTATCCCGAGGATGGCGACGAATTCAAGGAGCTTGAGCCTCTGTGGCCCGAACGCGGGGTTTCCCTTGCCAACATCACAGTGAATCTGACTCTAAAGGACAAGGAACCCCAAAGAGAAGCTGCTCAGGGTGATGAGGAGCATGCCAAAGACCCTCCTGCTCAAGAGGAGATAGTTGGGATGGAGCTAACACAAGATCCACAACAGCTGGGGGACGCTGCTCAGGTTGCTTAGTGTTTTTACTTCTTTTTTATTTTTCTCAAGTTTGCGGTGCACGGCCTTATCTCTTCTGTGAGGTCGGCTCGCCATACCTATACTTGCACTTTCTTTTGTTTTAATGGAATGAAGTTTCTTGTTCGACTTTTTGCGCATCTACTTTGCAATTTTTCTAGCTTTACTTTTTACATCCCTCATTTGTATACTGATCAGGTCGGACCAACCTCAGATGACTAACCGAGCTAGACACCGTACCTAGCCGAACTAGGCCTCTCATCTAGCCAAACTAGGCCGTTTATCTAGCCGAGCTAGGATACTTGTGTCCATCGATGAGATCCCCTAGACCTCTGGTGACTAGCCGAGGTAGACACCCTACCTAACCGAACTAGGTCTTTCATCTAGCTGAACTAGGTTTTTCATCTAGCCGAGCTAGGATACTTGTGTCCATCGATGATCTTTGGAGATCACCTGGACCTCTGGTGACTAGCCGATCTAGACATCTTGCCTAGCCGAACTAGGTCTGTCATCTAGCCGAACTAAGTCTGTCATCTAGCCGAGCTAAGATACATGATCTTTGGAGATCACCTAGACCTCGAGCAACTAGCCAAGCTGTAGAAGTCCCAATTCTACCATCAATCTGAAGATCTTTCAACAAAAGATGTCGAAATCTCGAAATTACTATATAGGTATTCATTGATATCGATTGGGGCCTTTTTGCCCAGGGTTGACTCGAGGTCAACTGGGACTTTTGCTGCCTAGGCGTGATAGGGCTTTCTTGCCTAGGCTTGACCCTTGGTCAACTGGGACTTTTACTTGCCTAGCCGTGCTAGGACTTTCTTGCCCAGGTTTGACTCAAGGTCAACTGAGACTTTTACTTGCCTAGCTGTGCTGGGGTTTTCTTGAGACATCGCCAGGCTGTTTACACAAGTTTCTAAAAAAGATGTCTTCAATTTATCATCCAAAAAGCAATTTACAACTCAAGATTTAGTGATAAAACTTTCTTAAATTCTGAGCATTCAAAGGTCTTAGGATCTACTTTCCTTCTAAATCTTTTAGCATGTATGCTCTCGTGCCTGCAATTGATACAACTTTGTACGGGCCCTCCCAGGTTAGGCTAAGCTTGCCATCAAGGGGATCTTTTGTATTGAGAAAGACCTTCATGAGCACCAGTTTGCCGACCTGAAAGTTTATGTGGTTGACGCACTTGTTGTAGAATTTTGAAAGCTGTTAGTGGTAGGCTGATAGCTTAACCAGAGCTCGTTCCCTTCTTTCCTCAGCTAGGTCCAAGTCTTGAGCAATGCTGAGGCTGTTGTTCTTGGACTCGAAAGCCTCACTTCTGATGGTAGGCAGTTCTACTTCTAGAGAGATTACTGCTTCCAAACCATAGGCTATGGTAAATGGTGTTTCTCCCATTGAACATTTAGGAGTCGTTCGGTATGTCCATAGCACCGAGGGGAGCTCGTCCACCTATTTTTCCTTGACTTTATCCAGTCTTCTCTTGAGTCTTAATAGGAGTATTTTGTTCGAGATCTCTGCTTAGCTATTGCTTTGAGGGAAAGAGGGTGTTGAGAAATAATTTTTTATTCTCAAGCCTGAACAGAAGGTCTTGAACAATGAGCTGTCGAACTGCTTTCCATTATCTGCAACTATAGCACGTGGAATACCAAACCTGGTGTTGATGTTCTTCCATACAAATTTATTAGCGTCCACATCTCTGATATTGGCTAAGGGTTCAGCCTCAACCCATTTTGAGAAATAGTCTGTTGCTACGATTATGAACTTTTTATTGTTGGGTGCCCTAGGTAATGGGCCAACAATGTCCAGCCCCCATTGTGTAAATGGCCATGGGCTTGTGATGGGACTAAGGTCCTCGGCAGGTTGCCTGTGCAGGGGTGTGTACTTTTGATTCTTCTCGCATTTCTTCGAGTACACCTGAGCATCCTTCTACATGTAAGGCCACGAGTAGCCCTGACCGATATCCTTGTGCACCATAGATTTTCCACCTGAGTGACCTCTACATATCCCTTCATGTAGCTAATATAAGAAATCTTGGACTTTGTTTGGGTGGATGCACAATAGGTAAGGCCCTGAGAAGAATCTTCTATATAACTAACCACTAGGGGATAGCCAAAACCGAGTAGCTTTGTGCCTAACTTTGTGTGCTTCCTTCTTGTCTCCCGAGAGTTGATCATCGTCGAGAAATCTAATGATGGAATCTATCCAGCTAGGCTCTTGGTTGTCTTCTATAGCACATATTTTCCATGCTCCCATCTCGATGCTTGAGCTTTCCTGTTTCTGTACTTCTATCGTCCTTTTTAGCCCGAGCTCGATTGTCAAAAGCAAAGGCCGCCAGGGCGTCAGCATAGGAGTTTCCTTCTCTGTTGATCTGCTCAATCTGCGTTTTCTTGAATCCCTTGACCAGCTTGAAAGCAATGAAAAGGTAAGCAGCCATCTTGTCATTTGTACTACCCAGCTAGCTAATTTACCACTAGCTAGGAATCGCAAAAAACTTCCACCTTTCTGATGCTCAGTCGCTCGACACTTCTGAGCCTAGTTAGCAGTGCTTCATACTTGGCTTCATTGTTAGAAGCTGGAAATCCTAACCTAATGGAGTGTTCAATCACAAATCCTTCTAGAGAGATGAGAACCACTCCTGGTCCAAAACCTTTATGATTTGAAGCGCCATCGGTGTACAGCTTCCATTTTTGCATATTTTCTTTGGATTCCCCACTTTTTACTCCTGCACAGTCATCTTTCCCCCCAGCTCGAACTCAAGCATGGTCGGGTCCGACCTGATCAGCATACCTCGTCTGGAGAATTCTGCTTTAAAGTCCGCGATGACCTGCCCTTTAATTCCAATCCTTGGTCTAAACTCAATATCGTACTCACCAAGCTCAACCCCCCATTTTGCTATTCTCCCCGAGAAATTTACCCTGCACAATGCTTTGTGCGGGTCTGCAGTCAGGACTGTGATCTTGGAAGTAGTGCGCTAGCTTTTGGGATGCCATGACCATGATGAATGCGAGCTTTTCCAGCAGTAAGTATCTTGTTTCGGCGTCTAGAAAGGTGTGGCTGATGTAGTAGATCGGGAGCTGCTCGGCCACATCAAGCCTGAGCATGACCGCACTAGCCGAGTGCTCAAAGACTGCCAGATATACATATAGCTCTTCCCTGAGCAGGGGTTTAAAGAGAAGAGGAGTTGTGCTCAGGCACTCCTACAATCTTTGGAGCGCCTCGGCACACTTCTCCCCCCAGAAATTTTTTTTCCCTTTTTAAATAACTGGAAGAAGAGATAACACTTATATGACGAACGACTGATAAACCTGTTCAACATTGCCGCCATCCCCGTTAGTCTTTGTATTTCCCTCACAGTTTTTGGGGATTGTATATTCTGTATTGCTTCTATCTGGTCAGGATCGGTTTTGATTTCTCATCTTCTCACTAAGTGCCCCAAGAACTTTCCTAACTGCACTCCAAAAGCGCATTTGGAAGCATTAAGCCTTAACTTGTAAGCTTTCAGTACCTCGAATATGTTGTTTAGGTCGGTAAGATGATTGTGTTCCTGTGCAGTCTTGACCACCATATCATCTATGTAAATTTTAATGTTCCAACCCAACATAGGTTGAACATCCTAGTGACTATCCTTTGGTAAGTTGCCCCTGCATTCTTCAGTCCGAATGGCATCACCTTGTAGCAATACAAACCTCGGAGGGGGTGATAAAACGGGACTTTTCTTAGTCATCTAAGCTCAAAGCGATATGGTGGTAACCTCGATAAGCATCTAAGAAGCTCATCCTTTCATGCCCCGCTGCTGAGTCTACAAGCTGATCGATTTTGGACAAGGGGAATGAGTCCTTCAGACAAGCCTTGTTTAAGTGGGTAAAATCCACGCATACCCTCCACTTCTCGTTCTTTTTCTTAACAACGACACTATTAGACATCCAAAGGGGGTAGTGCACTTCCTTGATTGCTCCTACCTTGAGCAGTTTCTCAACTTCCTTTAGTACAGCCTCTGGGTGCTGGGTCGAGAACCTTCTCCCACGCTGGGCGACTGGCTTATGCACTGGGTCAACATTTAGGCTGTGTTGCACTACCTTGGGATCAATGCCCGACATCTCATATGGTGTCCAAGCAAACACCTCCACATTCGATTTTAAGAAGTCCACCAGGTTAATTTTCTCCTGCTCGGCCGTACTTGATCCAAGTAAGAAGAAACGGTCTGGATCATCCTCCTTTAGCATGACCTTCTTTAGTAGCTCTACAACTTTTTCTGTTAGTACTCTTTCAACATCCTCCAAAAGTGGTTTATCCTGCATTTCCATGACGCAAACCTGCTCATCCTTGGATGAACTGGCTTTTTCTCAGATAGCAGCCATGAAGCACTGCTTTGCTGCGGTTTGCTCCCCCTTAACCGTCTCCACTCCTTTTGAGGTCGAAAACTTGAGGACTTGGTAATATGCTAAGGGGGTGGCTTTCAACTGATGAAGCCATGTCCTCCCCATTATAGCATTGTATGGAGATGGCACGTCTACTATTAAAAACTCAATGCTATTGACCTGTGTACCTGCCCTAACCGGAAGTGTGATCCGTCCCTTAGAGAAGATAGGCTGACTGTTGAACCCGACCAAGGGGGTGTAGCATTTCGACAAATCCTCATTTTTATGCCCTAACTTGAAGAAAAGGTCAGCGTACATTACCTCCGCCGAGCTCCTCTGATCGACCAGGATGCACTTTGCGTCACATCTCCCAATCCGAAGAGTTATGACAAGTGCGTCATTATGCGGGTGTTCAACCCCCTCTATGTCGGCATCTGTGAAGGTCAAGTCTCTGACCGAGTACTCGCCGCCCGGGATTTTTCTTTTGCTCGGCCCATTTTGCACGAGTTGGGTTTGCATGATCACTCGTCTATGTGCCGCTTCCCGATTTTCATTCCTTATTTTGTTCGATGTCTCGGGCTTGGGAGCTGTGTGTATGACACTAATCACACCTGCCAGCTCTTCTGTGCCTGCCTCTTGCTCGGCTTGAAATGCTACATGCTACACCGCTCGAGTCCTTTCCTCGTCAATGTATTGCCCGAGGTTCCCATCCTTAACCTAATCTTCCAAGAACTTTCTAAATGTCCGGCAACGATCTGTAAAGTTTTCGTGCTCCCGGTGATAAGAGCATCATTTCTTCTCGTCCCTCCTGCTCGGGTCGGTGACCATTTTTGGGGGTTAGAAAAACCAAGGCTTGTCCTTGATCTAGTGGAGGAGCTTGTGAATAGGCTATTTGAACACCGTGTTAGCCACCTCGTAAAATGTCGTTTGGCACCTCTCGCTCCCTTTCTCTTTTAGACTTCTTTTTACTCTTTTTGCCTTCCTTCTTTTTTGGTTGGGCTTCCTTTTGTACAACTCAGGTGGGCACCTCATTGACTGTTTCTCCCAGATTCTCCTCAACCTTCGCGTATTGCTCTATTCGTAGTATTAGCTCGGCCATGCCCTGAGCTGGCCTCTTGGTCAGGGAGTGCCTTAGCTTATGGGCTTTATCCAGTCTGAGCTTGGAAGAGGCAATAGCAAGTTGCTCGCTGCAGTTGTCAATATCGTTGAATGTCTCATAGTAGTGCCGAGCGTAAGACCTCAGGCTTTTGCCCTCTGCCTTATTGAGGTTGAGCAGTGAGTCAATCTCACTGGGTTGTTTACTGTTGGTTATGAACCTTGTTGCAAATAGCTCGACCAGCTGTTTCCAACTCCCAACTGACCCAGCAGGCAATTTGTCAAACTAACACAATGCAACTTCACCCAAGCTAGAGGGAAACACCTTGCACATCAGGGCATCGTTCCCATTCTAGAGGGCCATCATCTGTCTAAAGTGTCTTATGTGACCCATAGGGTCGGTCTTCCCATCGTAGAGGTTGAACTTTGGTGACTGAAACTTCCTGGGTGAATCTGCCTCATTCACCTCTCTCGTGAAGGGGGAGGCTGATATCTACTCCAACACCCTCTAAGCAACATCCTTGGCCAACCTTCCTGAAGTCGGTTGCAACCTCCCTTCGAGCTGAAGGTGCAGCCACCACATGAGGTCCTCCTTCTCATCATTATGCCCGAGCTCCTGCCCAGCCTGGCGTTCCTGCTCTTAGGGTGTGCTGTTGGTGCGTGCGTGTTATTGGAGGTTTGCATATGTCCTTGCTTTCTCTTTTTTGAGCCTGAGACACCACTCTTGTTTGGGGCCTCATCTCGCCGCTCACGTGGAGGTTCCCTCCTCCTACCGCTTTGACTGATATGAAGACAATCAAGGTCTCTCCTTAAGTCTCCGTTGGACTGCTGGTGGTCCGACTGCACTTTCGGTGAGTGTCCCTGGTCCATGTGAGCTCTTACCTCATGAAGCTCTCGCCGGAGCCTGACCAGCTGTTGGTCTCGCCTGTTCATTTCATCTTACTACTCCTCCACCACCTGCTGCAACGAGCAGTGTGGTGGGTAGTCCCCTTCAAATGGAACAGTTTCGTGGGAACTACTAGCATGGGTCTGTTCTCTTCTTTGGTTGATCCTGGATCCACTAACATGGATTTCGGAGTGCACAGAATGTCTTCTTCGATGTTGGCTCCTTTGATGGTGAGTTGCACGTGACGCTTCCGCGTGTGGTGCATGTTATTCCCTCAGCTCTTCATAGGCGTGGTTACCCCAGCTAGCCATGGAGATGTTCTTAGTAGAGTTCCCACAGGCGGCGCCAAATTGTAGATGATCAAGATTGGGATCTACAGTTCCTATTCAAGCTGCCTGAATAGTTCGGGGTGTGCTCCACGTGTCCCTACACAAAAAAGGGGTGAGATGCCCGCCGACAACTTTTATCAGTGGACCATTTGATGATGAAGTCAAACATGGTTTAGAGAGAGGAAAGCTTGAGAGAACAAATTGGCAGAGTTTCTCTTAATGAATTAGAATGCATACCTTTGTCCTTCGGTTTGTTGGCTATTTATAGGAGAAAATATACTTGACCCGCTTTTAGGGTTTGACCCGACCCGAGCAGGTTGGGCTATCCTCTCTCTAATCAAGACACAGCTATCATCCTGATAGTGACTTATCATGACCATCATTCTTATTTCTTTGCTAGTTCTTTTGTCACGTGAAGATGTCCATCAGTATCCCGACCTAGTTTGACCTAGGGCAATCCTCCCTGACACCTTAACCCTAAAGTTGGTTCAATTACCTCCGATCTCTTATCATGAACGTCGTCTCTTGATACGTGTACCATGGGTACTGATTACAATGTATCAAATCCAAGCTCGATTTTTAAGGTCTCTCAATACATGTTGCTAAGACGTGGATGCCGAGCACTCTCTCTTTTGGACCTCGATTACGAGTCCCTCCTCTTGGTTTAGGATCGAATCCTATGACCATGGCTCGACCTCACCTTCCCCGAGGTCCTAACAGCTCGGTGGGCCTTTTCCTATGCTTGACCCCTCCACCAAGTTAGGGTGGACATAGTGAGATGAAGTATTGTGGCAAGGTAGCCCGCGGCGTCGTACGACATTTCACAGGTTTGTTTTTTTCTTTTTTTGTGATTTTCAACCTATATATATATATATATATATATATATATATATATATACTGGAAAATTACTTAGTTACTTATTTTATTTTGTTTATTTTTATTTTTAGTAAAGTATTTCGTTATTTAGTCAAACTATTATATTTTTTGTTTTCTCTCACCGAGACAACCCAAAATAGTGATTTTTTTCATAAAATATAAAAAAATCCAAAAAAAACAAAAATAAGTCAAAATAAGCTAATATGCATATTTATGTTGTTTATTTTTATCTTTGGTGAAATTTTTTATTTTTTCGATCAAATTTTTACTTTTTTAGTTCATCTTATCGAGATAATTCAAAAAATAAATCTTTTTAATAGAATGCTATAAAAAAACTCAAAAAACTAAAAAACAAAAATAAGCAAAAAGTACGCGTTTTAGCCCCAGCAGACAACAGGGCCATGTTTCGGAGTAAAGATCACAATATCACTCTGCACAGGAGCAGTATCATATTATGCCCAACCAGATTTAGGTCATGTTTGGCTTTTTTGAACAAATTGACTTTGTTGACTTATTATTTCTTTTTTTTTCTTTTTTTTCTTTTTTTTTATAAAATATTTTGATTAAGAATTCTATTTCTTCAAAAAATTTCAAAAATCTAAATTGTTACTAAATTGAAAAAAAACTGAAAAAAAACTTTGACTTTTTAAACATCTCAAACATAACCTTCAATTTCATAAGCATTGCATTTCTCTGTGTATGAAGGCTTGGTTTGGTTTGAGGCTTTAGTCAATTTACTGCCTTTTAGCTTAAACATCAAAAAGTATTTTTTTTATTTTTTTAAACTAATTTGACTTATATTGTCTTTTTGTTTAGATGCATGTCTTTACCCTTTTTCTGATTAACTAAAATACTTTATACATTTAAAAAAAGTATCATAATATTTATCGTACATTTGTATGTTTTCATCAAAATTATATTTTAAGAATTTATTCGTTATAATATACCAAAAAAAAATTATATTTAATTATATTATGAAAAAAAATATTTTTTTTTATAAGAACTTCTATTGGACTTAAACACATGCACTTCAAGACTTTGAAAAGCTATCGTATATAGAGGTGTATATAAAATTTAAAGGATATAAGTTTGGATATTATACTTGGTTATAAACAAATCATGTGCTTGTTTTTTTCTAAAAATGAATGGATATTAATATGAAAAGAAAGATTAAACTAAACATTTTTCATTTATACCCTAATAGAATATTGTAATACTTAAAATACACAATAACTTTGAGAAATTATTTTCTGCATAAAATAGCTTCCAAATAAAAAAAAAATTGTTCAAACAAACAGTGTGTTAATCTTAATGCATTGAATATAATTGAACTATATTTTAAGAATTCCATAATATCAAATGCTAATCCAATGACTTCCAGCACACTAATACGGAGAAATAAAAAAATTAAAAATTACTAAAACCGATCAAAATTTGAAAATAAGAACAGTTTGTTGGAATTTCTGTGAATTCATTGGCCATTGAATTCCAGAATTCAATAGTAGAATTCAATTGCAATTGAATTGGCCATTCAATTGG
>JAULJZ010038731.1:0-14666 GCA_032270985.1 Heliamphora pulchella
AGGGTTGTGACGCCTTCTCAGCTTTTTTGTTGTTCCATTTGGGCTTCAGAGGAGTTTGGTCCTCGGTGATTCCTTTGTTAGAGCTGTTATATGGTCTGAGAGGTTCTTCTTTTCTCATCTGTATAGGCTACGTTGGCTAGGGTGGGGAGATGAGCCCGACGGCGGATTTGGTTAGGTGCTGGCCTTCTGTTTCCGAGCTGAGGTTTTCCTTATGGCTGTCTTGTCTCTTGCACCTTAGTACCGTGGTCGTGATCCAGCTTTTCCCGATCTCTTGAGTCGCTTGAGTGTTGAGGTCTTCTCATCTATATTGAAGTTCTTAATTGGACTTCAGAGAAGTATTGGGGGCCATGCAAGCCGGTTGTTTTGGCCTTCTTCATTGCCTTTCCGTTGTGAGCTAGGTGTCTATCTTTCCCTCCTTCCCTCCAGGAGAGCGTTCCCTTCTCCCTCAGGAGAACATGGCTTAACTGTGATGCTAAGTTTACTTTGGTAGGTCATAGGCTCAGCTGTTACTTTCGGATGATGGTGTTTCCTATTGCTTATTATATTGATTAAGGTTCTAGCTCAGGAAGCTGGTTTCTATGTTCAGATGAGATAAATAATGATTATGATGTTCCTCTTTAGCTCATATTGGTTGAGCTGTCATATGGGGTGGGAGGTGCTCATTTCCTCAGTAGTCTAGGCTACGTTAGCTAGGGTGTGGAGGTGGGCCCGACGACGGTTTTGGTTAGGTGCTGGCCTTCTGATTCCGAGCTGGGGTTTTTCTTTGAGGCTGGCCTTTCTCATGCACCTTAGCGCCGTGGTTTGAGAACCAGCTTTCTCCGACCTCCTAAGCCGCTAGGGTTGTGATGTCTTCTCAGCTATATTGTAGTTCTTTGATTGGGCTTTTGAGGAGTTTTGGGGAGCCATGTTTTGTCGTCTTTTGGCTGCTGGTGTTTCCCAATGACGTTTGGTTATGTTACATTAGTGTTTTTTTTTTTCTCTCTTAATGGTTTTGCTTTTTTTTGTGGGTTGTGCATGGAACGTGTTCTATTAGCTAGTATCCCCCATTTTTAAGCAGGGGTTGGATCCTCTTGTTTTTTTTTAGGACCTTGGATGTTTTCAGGCTTATCTTGGCTATAGGGAGCTTTCTTCCTATATGATACTGATGTAATTACCTGGGGTATGCTCCTTGTACACTTTTTTATTTTCTTTTATGTTACATTTAATTATCCAAAAAAATTAATTAAGTCTAAAATGTATAATGCATGGTTGTGATACATGTACGTTTCGGAATATGGTGGACTTTCAGTTAGTAATAGTTTTTACTGTATTTTGGGACTTGAGATCCAAGCGATGCATGTGTGTATCTTATTGTCTGGATTTGACAGGTTTACAAAAATTTGGAATAGTCCGAAAAATAGAGAAAATTTTGCCGAAATTTTTAATTTTTACACTTAGGTTATTTTATAACTCTGAGAGTTATTTATTTTAAATAGAGCTAAAGAATTCAAGAGCATATCATTTAAAGAGTTCTAATCATAAGAAGAGCGGGTTATATACTGTGAGAATCACGCGCCTCGAAGTCGGGGGCGTGACATAAAGGTTTTCTTTGAGTCATTATATTCTTACTTCATAGGTGCATAACAAATTCTAAATAATGCTTCAAATCCCAAAAGTTCATTTACAAAAGAAAAATAACATTACACTTGTCCGAGTTATCCAAAATACAGAAACAAGATTAATTACTTTAAATCCCTTAACTTTATGTACACACGCGGCATAAAGAAAAAGAAACACTAGACCCATCCTCTAGCTCGTCCCAAAATGCATCCATAGTCTTGGTATCTTCCTTTCTCTTCGGAACCTGAAATGGTTTACCAGACGTACGTGAGCCGAATCTTGTAGGATAAAAATTAACTCAAATGTTATGCATGATTTGTGAGGTGTGATAGGTGCAACTGTAGTAAAAATGCAAATTTTACCAGTTTATTACTCGTTCACACGCACACACCCACACCCACACCCACACCCACTCACACCAATTGTGGAAATATATTCTTTCACATTATTCATATTATTATCCCTTTACCAGATTTCTCATAAAAATCGTATCACATTTTCATTTTCCGGTTTATCACAAAAATCGTATCACATTTAATGAACCAGCGTCGGACGCAACTTATAGAAACATCGCCCCATTCACCCCCAAAAGGCTACACGAAGCCATTGTGGAATGGGTCGCTCTATAACTTATTACGACACAATTACATTTTAATGAACCGGTGTTAGGTGCAACTTACAGAAATTTCTCCTTATTAATTCCCAATAGGCTACGCGAAGCCATTGGGTAATAGATAGCTCTATAACTCACAATGACACAACATCACATTTCAGAAGCTAACCTGTGGGCATGCGATCCCCATCTTGTGTAAGTTTTCGATCTTTCACCGCGGAGCCTCAGGCTCAACTTAATCTACATCAATCCATACAGTTCATTATTCATTCAAAAATTTCATTTTCACAATTCAGGTGTCTAACCCACAACTGGTTCCTCTTCCAATCATTTTTACATATTGCCATTTCAAGTTTTTCGTTTCCTTTTCAAATCATATTCTGTTTAAGCATTCAAATTTCCTTTCAAGTCACATGCATCATAAGCTTCAGTACACAATTTCTCATAGTTCATATTTCTTTTATCAACTTCATAAAGTACCAACAACACCAAATTAATTAAATCAAGATCATGTTATTTGGAGAAATGAAAAGCACCCATCATATGCATATATACAAGTTTTGAAACCCAAATTTTCTCTTCAAAATGCTTAGCAATGTTAAATAATAACCATGTCATATTATAACCCTCGGATACCCATTCTTGTTCTTTAAAAACTATCGTTATATGTAGAAAATTCACTTTATCGTAAAACCCAATCAACCGGTACCACACATGCATCCCAACCCAACTATATTGATATAGGTGTATCCATAGCCCATGAGCCAAGAAATATGATAAAAAGTTCAATGATGATGAAAATAACCTTTTCCAAGACATTTTGCCAAAAACGGGTAAAAAACGGTTAAGAAATTTTGATATACTCTCACTATTTTAGTCATAACTTTTTCTACAAAAAGAATTTTATTGTGAGAGTAGTGTCATTGGAAAGAAGATTTTTGGGGCTTCAGTTTGAGTACAAAAAAAAATTTAATTGGGAGTCCGAATGAAGGAGATATGATCCGTTGAAGTTGGCCCTACGAAACTAGTCTGCTCGAGCGGACAGGGCTCCGCTCGAGCGCGTTGTCGCCCGAGAAAAATCCAAAACTTCCTCTGTGTTGAGTTTCAAACTCCCAAAACACACAACACTTGTAATTTTACTTCAAACCCTTATATCCATCCCAAAACCATTGAATTTAAGCCTCATAAACCCCTTATATGCAACAAATTTGAGGTGTGGCGGTGGAGGTTGTTTTGAGATCCAAAACTCCTTCAATCAACTGAATTAGGCATTTCAGTCGACTGGATGCCCTTTTTTCGTGGTCTATATATATCCAGCACCTGTTTTCTTTCTGAAAATCTTTTTCTTCTCAAACTCTCCACCTTCTCTCCACATTTCTGCTATGCCCGGGCCTAGTTTTTGACCTTCTGCTTATGGATCCTTGCTATCCACGTCTTAGGCTTCACTTTCATTCAGACGGATTCTTGTTCCGACGAGGTTCGATTTTTGAGGTTTCGAGTTTCGATTCATCGAGGTAGGATCCTAGACAATGTTGTCTTTAAAGGGTGCTACGTGCAGTTATACAGTTTTTCACCGATTGAAAATGCTTTAAATATCATGTTTTATGTTTAAACCTTGTTTGTTCGGATAAAAAGCATGTTTTGCGTTTTTCTTAATTTATTACATGATATTGAACTTATGGATGTTTGTAATTTTCAAAATGTTGGTTTTAAAAACGGAAGATGTGTGAAAATCTTAAAAATCGTGTTTTTGAGGTTTGAAGTTAACCCTCAGGGTTGATTCTCAAATTTGAAACGTTTTGATAAAAATAGTGTAAAACATATTGTGACGTGTTTTGGGTTTGGTGAGAGGAACGTCTTGGTTGGACTCGTACGTGTGTATTTTGATGTGATAATCAAAAGGACCGATTTGAGATCTACGAATTGAGCAAGTTTGGGCACGAGTTGCTCCACAGTAAAAGACCGAAAAACTGTGCAGAATGGGTTTATCTGCCCGCCAGCTAGTGAACCGGGAAAGGAAGCAGGTCGTGTCGGGGTATAGAGCGTTCAGTTACTTCACGGGCCTCATGTGGCCGCGTGATAATAACGTGACGGGGTCTATACGCCCGTCCGGCATCGGATCCTACGTTTTAAAACCACGAGTTGGTAATATCACGTAGATGTGATGATGGCGTGCGTGTGTGCGTGCGTGTGTGCATGTTGGTCGGTTGTGTGAGCAGAGTTGAAAATCTTTTTGAGACTCGTATGGGCTGGATGGAAACTTGGTGTTTTATGTTATGCTATGTGATTGCATATCCTGATTTACTGCATCATAGTCTGTTTCTATTGAGTTTCGGCTCACGTTATGGGATTTTGTTAAAACCTTTTTTAGGTATTGATGATCACATGGAGATGATCTAAATGTGCCTGTGATAACGGAAAACTTTATATAGTTTTCTTTTTGTTATGGAAACATGTATTCCTCCATGTGTTGCCTGTTTCTAAAGGCGTGTTTTATAAGCCTTGAGACTGTATATTATACATGTATGGACAGGTATGCATGTTGCACTGAGAGATGAACCCTGGGGTACTCTTTTCATTCCAAAAGCTGTATTATTTTTAGTTGATTGTTTTATCTGTAAAATATTACTTTTTACAAAATGGTGGTTTGGTGGGTTTTTCACGTGACCTTGGATTTTGGGGCGTGACAGCGCCAACATCTTCCCCAACTTTCTATTTAATTTTTTTTTCTTCCTCTTCGATTCCTAGGCGTCTAAGTGGAAGCTACGAGGTGGAGGGATCAATTCGAAGTCTCAAGAAGCCGAAATTCTGGGAAAGACTCAATCCTCTCCCCTACTGCCGGTTACCTCCTCTTCTCTTATTTTTTTTTTCTTTTCTTGATTATTTCCATGAAGATTAAGCTAATTATTGTTTCCCTCTAAAATTGGAGGTCAAAATAATCAAATTAGAGCAACCTGAAAGAGATTCAAGCAATTCAAGATCAGAAATTGTGAAGCAAAGCAACTGGGAATCCCAAACTTTCTCACTGACCGAACCTAGGGTTGGGAAGTTTTGACGAAATTCGAATCTCTGGAGGCTTCGACAAGTAGGATTTAGACTATCTTGAGTGCTTACTTTGATTTGTGCTGATTTTTATAAATTATAATTAATATTTAAGAAAAACCTACGTATGATTGAAAAAAAATTTAGATATGATTATATCTCTATATCTTGTAACTTACTTAAGCAATGAGTTGGTGGATAATATAAACACAATGGGAGTCATAAAGTGTGAATTGAACTGTTTGATTCATTGAATTTGAATATCTAATTTGAGTCGATATTCCATTTGGGAAGACTTAGAAAATTAGGGGACTATTTTGAAAACTAAAATCACGAGATTGAGTTTTAAACTAATGTTTGATTTGGACTACATAAAATGATTAAGGTTAAACTTGGTCACTTTAAATTGCGGAGTTTATGAGTGTTATGAGTTGAAAATTGAATACTTTATCTAAGTGTAGGAAATGAATAATTCAGAACCATGAGAGAGTTGTGTCCTTAGGCGAACTTAGAGATAATTTGGGAATTTTTGAAGCCTTGACATAGGATGTCGAGATTAAGTTGGTGTATCATCTGCTACACAAAAGTTAGTTGCGAGATAATTAAGTTTGAATACATGAATCGATGAGAGAATTGGCAATGAATTGGCAGTCGGATTAAAGTGGGGTTTTGAATAGTCGTTGGAGTTCTTAAACTCGGGGATTTGTAAATTGTAAATTAAATTGATGGTCGAATTGATAAATTTGGGAAGAATTATATATATAATCATGAGCAATGAATAAGATTGGAATTAAGTAACTCATTAAACTGAGAGTTGAAGAGTAAATCTAAGACTAATTGGCAGGAGTCAAGGATGTCTTAATTCCATTGAGAATGGACTAATTTCATCTTGTGTTTAATAAGTGAAAAAAAGAAAAAGAGTTATGAAATGGGAATATGTAAGTGGTGAATTAAATCTTGAAATTTAAGGGTTTGGAAATTTAGAACTTATAATGCAAATGAATGGAAAATCATAAGAGATAATGAAATCATGTAAATTTCTTAATTGAGAGTAGAATGTTAAAATTCATGGCTTAGTTAATTTGCTAAATCAGGTTGATTTATTTAATAACTGAGCTAAATGTGAACTAAATATTTAAAACTATAACTAAACAAGAAGTTTAGAGAGTTGTTGAAGTAAAACTTAATTGATGAGGTTAATTCTATGAGATATATATATATATATAACTTGGGATATTGGATTGAAAATGGAACGAGATAATGGATAATAAATAGTTCACATATGTCAAAATTTTGGAATCTTAGGAATAAATACTTATTAAATGAAATTGTGAGATGAAAGTTGTGATTTGTTTGCTTGAGCCTCATATGTTGAGACTTTGATCAAGAACCTTGAAATAGTTATGGAAGCTTTAAATTCATCCTCAAGTTAATTTTCTTTAATACACAAGTTTCAATCTTGTAATTCCTGGGAACATTGAATTAACTGATGTGAGTTTTTTTGCTTATTCATGTGAAACCTGACTTGGATAAAATGGGATTAATGAATGGAAGAACTATCTCAAAATTTTGTTTCAATCCTTCACGTTAAATTAGAAAAGTGGATGTAACTAAATTGTTAAATGTAAAAAAATTGTGAACTTGATTTAGAATCAATAAGTGATGATTATATAAAACGGCACTTATGAATGGTATAATGAGAAATGCCCGTGGAATTGAATTGGAGAGATGGACTCCCGGTTGTTATTAAAAAATGATGATTAATCAGATATTGAACCGATGATGATTGATATGTGAAGAAATTGAGAAGAGAAAATAACTCTATATTCTCAGTCTATTGAAACTGTACACTATATAGCCTATTTATAGGCGAATAAGGATAAACAATAAGAAGATACAATAGAATAAAATCAAATCAGAATAAAATCAATCTAATATTCTAATCAATCTAAATCTAATATTCTAACAATATGGATGTGATAAGTTAGGCTTGACTAGCTCCATGGTGAAAGACTGAAAATTTGCACAAGCTGGGTACCGTGTTCCCTCGGGTTAGTCCCCAAAAAACGAATTTGGGTATTGTGTTCCCTCAGGTGAGGTCCGTAAAACGAGTATTATCGTGGTGAGTTATAAAACTATCTATTACCCAATGATTTCGCGTAACCTATTGGGAGAATAGGAAGGAATTTCTATAAGTTGCACCCAACGTCAGTTCAGTATTGAATTGATGAAATGAAATATAATTGTGGATAACTAAAAAGAAAGTTAATAGTTTTATAATAGACAAACGTGCGTTGGTATTCGATAACTTATTAAAAAGAAAATGAAAATGAAAGTGAGAACTAAAGCAAGATAAAGAGAAATTGTAATTTATGTCAAGAGAAGAAAAGAAGGGAAATAAAAGAATGTCAACCATTGAATCTGACTGAACAATGAGCCTAATAATAATGAGAAGATAGACAGAGAAATGAACAGTTTTTATAAAAAGGATGTAAATCTAAATGTTGGATAACGAACCAAAAAAAATGAAAATGTGGATAAAGAACTGATGAATTGAAGAGAAAGTTAATGGTTTGATAATAAATATAGTGGGAAAAATGGTATTCGGTAATTGATCAAAGTGAAAATAGAAGGGGAAATCAAGAACTTAAGGAGGATAAAGAGAAAATGAACTTAATGAAAAAGAAAGGAAAGGAAAAAGAAAATGAGAGATATAAGGGTTTGGTAATCAAGTAAAAAGGAGTAACGAGTTTAATGATAACAATAGATGGAAACGAACACAAGACGAATTAAGAAGAAAAATTGGATAATTCAAGAAATTATGAAATGAGAAAAGAAAATAATTGACTGTTGTTGCATAATATACTGCTCATCCACACCTCGCAAATCATGTATTGCACTTTATTTAGTCTTTATCCTACGAATTTCGGCTCACGTTTGCTGCATTAAATGTTTTACAGGTCTAAGTGTAAAGGATGAGACGCGACATGAAGTTGATTTTTTTTATGAAGATGTGAAGAGTGCAATTTATGTTCCACACTTCATTTATGTAAAAACTTGTATTTCTTTTCATAAGGGAATTGTATTGATTGTATTAAAAGTTTTGACGGAAGAATGTGATTTTTTTGTAAATATGATGAGCTTGAGATCTAGTTACATGAAGATAATATGAATGGTAGGATAATGAGTTGTGATTTAAAGGAGAGTAGAATATATTATTCAATTCTTGGGTTGAATGTAGTATATTGATACCTAGTTGGATGAATTTATATGGTTAGCTTAATTATAATTTGGGAGTTGAGAACCGAGCAGTGCCCGAGTATATTGGATTGTTTAAGTTTCACATGTGATACTAGAATTTGGGATAGTCCAAAAATAGAAAAAATTCTGTTGAATTTTTTTCAGTTTTACACTTAGAAAATTTTGAAGTTGGAAAAGTGAGAACTTTTTAAGATAAGCTAAATTTAATGGTTTTCTTCAATGAGAGTTTAACCACACATTAAACTATCTTAAAAGGGGGTTATTCCTAACATTGAATTAAAGAAGTTAGATTGTCTCGTGGGGCTGACTTGCCTCGGGTTGAGGGCGTGAAAAGACCTCATTCCTACAAAAAATGGCATAGGTTCAAAGTTATCCTTTCAAATAGTCTATTTATTCCGTTTTAAAGATTAATTTTTAAGAAAATCAAAATGGGTGATCTGAACCTTAAAACAATTCGTGCATGTTAATAATATGACCACCAAACTACAGTAAAAATTTCAGAACCAACAAACAAGTTTAGACCCATACGATAAATAGAAGAATATTGGATATTTGGCGAAAAAGCTCTGTGGACATATTTGAAGATGAAGAAAACATGAGTTTTCTTATCTCCTAGGCCCATGACCTTTGCATGCATGGTTATATCTCTCATATATATGATTTATATATGAGCTATATACCATTTGCATAAATCAAAAGTAAAAGAAAATGGTGGATGGTTGAGGAGAGAATAATAAGCAAGAAATGGATTCAAGACCACAACTCATCGATTTGAGTATAGATCTTGAATCTAGAAGTTTTTAGGAGCTAAAAAGACCTTGTAGATGAAAAATACATGTATAAAAATATTGTTCCTACCTTGAATATGCTTGATGGATGATGGATGATGGATATGAATGTACCTTGAACAAGAACACCAAGAACACTTGAAAAACTTGAAGAACACACTCTAGGTCTTCTTTTTCTCTCTCTAACACTCTTGGAATACTTAGAAAAGTACAAAACAAAAATGTGAGAGAGAGAGAGAGAGAGAGCTATGGCCGAAAATGCTAGAGGGGGGAGGGGGGTTGGTCTCTTTTAATATAAATTTTGATAATGGAGATGTAATGATGAAGTGTGTAAGAGGCAAGCCACTAACATTGCATGCATGAAAGACAATGTAATAAAAAAAATTGGGGTCGAGTGTATAGGTGCACAAAGTGGCCAGCCAAAGAGTGCTTTTTGGCTCCAATTTCAAATTTTGATTGTATCATTTTGCTTTATTTTATATTTAATGGTATATATACACTACATTGTTCAAGAATTGTACTCAAAATTTAACTTAATGTATATTTTTAAGTATGAAAATTAAAATTTTGAATTATAATAATAATTTTAAGTGTTATATTAAATTTTTACATTTTAGTTTAATTTTAGCATTATTTTGTTAGGGTGATTGGGCCAAATTTTGATTTGTTTTGTATAATTTTATAGCTTGATGTATATTTTTAATTATTTTTATATTAATTGTAATTTAATTATATAAATTTAAATTTTAAAACTCATGTTCTGTCACGCCTCAAATTTCGGATCACGTGAAACACCCAAAACAACCATACATAACACCCAACCCGATATTATACTCCCATATAAAAGCTTATATCCAATAAATATAATTGCCAAAAAAGCTTACAAGACACGATTCCAACATCGAAAACATGTATACATACATGGTCCAAAAGAAACAAAAAGGAAGACTACAGATCTTCCGCCCCTCCGGCACCTCCAAATCAACCTATGTGATTAGTACCTGAAAAACACTTTAAATCTCACACTGTGAGCCAAAACTCAGCAAAAACTAGACAAATATGAAATAGAAGTTAAACATGCTAGGAAAATAATGTGCGATTTTTGACTCACACGAGTCTTAAAAACAGTTTTGAAAACAGTTTTATATCACAACTCATACGCGTCTCGAAAAAAAACAATTTGCAACAGTTTTGTAACACGACTCACACGAGTCCCACATGCAATGCAGATATATACATCGACTCTTCCAAGCCTCAGCAACAGTTCTATCAAATATATAATGATTCATACGCAACCCGTGCCACCCCCATACAACACAACACATGCAACTCTATAATATCACGATGATTCACACTCAACACACGCATCATCTCAAACTTTCACCGAAGGGCCATAATCCCATCTCATACACCGTTGACCAGAGCCAACGTTTATCCAACCGTCTTCTCAAACTCTCACCGAAGGACCACAGTCCCATCTAATACACCTACTCGGACTTTCACCGAAGGACCGCAATCCCATCTAATACATCTTCTCGAGCTTTGACCACCGTCCCATCTAACACAACTTCTCAGGCTTTCACCGAAGGACCACCGTCCCATCACCGAAGGACCACCGTCCCATCTGACACACTGTTAACCAGAGTTAACATTCATCCTAACATTTTCTCGGGCTTTCACCAAAGGACCATATGTAACACCCCGGTCCGATTCCTAGTAGTAACCATCAAGATTGTAACAACCCGGCCCGGACCTTAGTTGTAATAGCCCGGACTATAACTACCCGTAGAGCGATTTAGCCCAACCCCAAGTATTAGCGACGGATAGACAACGAGAGTTTAGCTCGCTGCATGAATAGGAGAAACCCTAACGCGACTCGAAACACTAATTTTACCCGAAAACTCTAAAAAGACTAAATACTCAGAGACAAAACCCTTATACTCAGAAAAATCCCAAGACAGCTTAATTAAGTAAATAACATAAAATATAACATTAAAAATCAAAAATTCTCATAATTAAGATAAAATGATCATTTTGCACATAGTACAGTAAAAATTCTAAAAATCTAAAATTTAACACATGGACACCCAAAATCAGGTATTTATATACAATTAATTAATAAAATACAAAATAACAACAAAAATAACCAAATTGCCCTTACATGGCCGACCACCTAGGAAAATGTGCTCAAAAAGTTACTTTTTGCCTTTTTAAGCTTAAAAATGAGAAAGACATATAAATTAAGCATTATTTTGACCCAATACTTTCTATACAAGTAATATATATAATAATATAATAATGTAAGTCAACAAAAATAAACAAATAATTATTTAAAATCTTTATACAATAAATAAGTTTAAAAAGCCAATTCTAGTCAAATTAGCTTAATCTAGCTTAAAAACCTACACTTATTTATTTAATTACTATCAAAGTTATGATAAATCATAGAAAGCCTAAATTAATTATAAATACATTAATATAATAGATTTTAGTAGGCTTAGATACCAAAAAAGTACATAAAATTATTATTTTATGCATTTATATTCACAAAAATGTACCAAAATACAATTTAAAACCCAAAGTAAATACAAAATCAGCTGTTTAGTCTCCCAAACACTGCCATGGCCGAAACTCCCTACCCCAAAATCTAATTTTTGTAAGTCTCCATTAATCCCACCTCCCATGCAACCAATGAGAGTTTAAATAAATTCAAGTTTTAATTTCATGTAATAATTACCCTTCATTTTAAATTTTTCTATAAAAACAAAGCTCAAACCCCCCATTCTCTTGAGACATTCGGCTGAGAGGTGAGAGAGAGAGAGAGAGAGCTACCCACAAAAATTTTAAGTGTTTGCAAAGGAGAGAAAAAGAAAGAAGAAGATCAGGAGGAAAGGTCCAAGGGAAAGGCATTGAAGCTAAGTCTACTTCTTCTTCAATCTTTGTAGCATCAAAAGAGGTAAGCAACTTTCTTAAACCTTCTGATATTTTCCCTTAAGATACTCCTCAATCCATCTCTATAACAGACCCTAAGAAAGAGAAATGAAGAATAACTCAAAAAATGTGTTATAAATACAAATAGTGGATTGCTAGGGTAAGATTGTGCTTTGTATATGCTTGTATGTGTAGATTTTTGAGTTTTATAGATTGTGTATATTCTGGAATTTTGGTTTATGTGAGTTTGTAATATGCATGCAAAGAAAACATGTCAAAAATAACCACAATATTAAAGTAAGCAACCAAAACCCTAAGTAGCTTAATTTTTTAGATTTACTTACTTTCTGCCACCAACTTTAAAATATCATAACTAAATGTAGAAAAATAGTCTTCAAGTGATTTTTGTGTCCAGTTTTAGCTTTTTGAGTTATCTTTTATACAAAATTGATTTTAAGTGATTTCATTGAGTAAAACTCCAGATGTGTCATTTTTTTTAAAGAGTGTCAGATCTTGACCATTGTGAGTTGCAGACATAAAAATCCTAATTTAGAGTCAGAACTGAGCTTAGATCAAACCATAAAACTTGTAGATGACATGTTTATCTTTCTGTCTACCCAAAATGAGCCAAAAATATGAAGTTTTAATGGGTCAAAACACCTTCTAAAGTCACTGTTGAGGTTCAGTGACTGACAGACTTCTCTGTCACACATTTTTGTGATACCTAAAACCTAACTTTTTAAAAGTCAAATCTAAAAATGGTAAATATGAAAAATGTAGCTAACATATTACACTAATTACTGAGCGAAAATTAGCCCAAAATTCTTTCGGATAATACCCCAAAAGTTTTGAAATTTCTCTGTTAAAATCACATTCTGCAGACCATTTTTAGACTGACTGAACCATTTTTATAAATTAGCCAAATTCTCAAACTTTTTCCAAATAACTTGGCTTATCACAAAACATAAAACTTATAGGGGACACCCTAAAATAAAAGCTCACCAAAAATCAGACCTATAGTCCTTGAATAGATGCCCCAAAATCGTGGCCAACAGAGACCCAATTCCTATGTTTTTTTCGGTAAAATGCTAAATAATTTTTACTAAAATGAAATAAATGACATTTTTACCTTATGAACTAAACTTGGTGATAAATATGAAAGTTAGAGGAAATATTTTTATCTAATTGGTATTGAAATTTCAAAAATTAAATTAATATCTAAGTACTTCAAAATACTGCCACAATTTTAAAATTAGCAATTAAACTTGTTCCTAAAATTGGCTAAGTGTTCGAATTGTGTGTTACTTATGAGACTTGAGTATGTGAATCTTATATAAATTTTGTGAGTAATTAGTGCATAAAAATGATGCCCTTGATGAAATGAACTCATGCCGATGGTTCGATTCTATATCGCTTAAATTGTGGTTATGCTTCGCATGCTTGTACTTGATACTTTAGCAAGTTGTACCATGTGCCATATCATATTTATACGCCATGCCATGATTAATTGCACACAAGAAGCATGTTGCACACCATGAATATTCACATATTGCATCTTGGATTATCGGAGTCCCTTCGTATCTTTCAAATTGGGATGGGTGACATGGAAATCGCTATACAGTGGTTGTGGGTCTAGGGTATCCCTAGTTGCCATATTTGAAAATAAAATTTGAGATTTTTATTGAAAATGAAAAAATTAGGCACCATGGGTTCGTCACTAGCTTTAATTAGACTTTGGGTTGACACCTAATGAGTATTCTTATTCTTAAGGTGAGACTGGTCGACCTGAAATAAGGATGGGTAAAATTGGATAAAGATCAGTCCCCACGCCGTTGCCATTGAGTAAAACAGTTGTGGCATAAAGCCCGGCAATTCATTTACTGTTCGCAACGAGGCGAGAATAGGTTCGGTGATCAAAAGCCATCAAGTCTATTCTGTAATTCCGGGCGTGGAATTCAAGATATCGTCCTGGAAGTACTTGGGTTGAAAAATTACATTGCATTCATCTACATCATGCACCCGCACAACTGTGCTTATATGTGCTTGCCCTGTTGAAAATGATAAATTGTCCATCTCTCTGCCCCTTAACCTTGTATTGAGTATTATACGATATATATAGTAAAATATCTTGTCGTGAGTTTGTTAGACTGTTTAGGAAATTTGCTTCTGGACTTCGGCTCATGACATTCGGGCCACGGGTGAAAAAGAAGAACCCTTTGAGGAAGGTGTATTCGTCGAGGAAGAAGACTACGAAGAAGGGAGACAGTGGTAGGAGCAGGTCAACCCCAACGCCGCAGCTTGAAGACGTAGGACGTTTACTTTTTGGGTCTTTTGTTCAGTTTTCCATGGGTATATTGTAACTTTTGTTGAAATTTTCTAGATGACTGTAATTATTAAGTATTTAGAACAACTCTGAACCGTTAATGACGTAG
>JAULJZ010038742.1:0-14665 GCA_032270985.1 Heliamphora pulchella
TTATGATTATAAAATCGGGATTATAACGCCTGCAAAACAAAGTTAGCAACAGTTCTAAAATTACCCGACCCTGATAACCGTAAAAAAAAAATGGCTCTACTACCAATTGTTGGAAGCAAGACTGTCAAGATCATTGTTTTTACAAATGATTTTCGGTAAAAAATTAATTAGATGGGCAATTGCCAAAATGGGCTCCAGATAAAATTTTTGACGACGAACGATCAAAATAAAATCCGTGCATCCGAAATTAATTTAAAAGAATACATTTTTACCGGTCGAATCTTCAATTACGATCTGAATCCGAGTTGAAACTTCTATCAGATCTTTTATCGTATTCTCTTATGCGATTCCCGGATAGAGTATGGGCAATAATCATCTGAGAAATCGTACCGGTAGAATCAGGACAACTTTAGTCTTAGAAGACAAGTTATGATATGATAATCTAGCTGGCTCAGTCAACCCGCATATATATAGGGTTACAGTAGGGACCTGAAAAGTAATTCTGAGTAAGACTTCCAGTGGAACACAGATACCTACTAGCGATTTCTACAAGTATGGAAAGACGTAGCAGTTTTTGTAATTTTCATAAATTACTGAATTACAGTTCACACCACTAAAAAACTATAATTACACTCTGACCCATAATCTCAAGATCTTCTTGCATTGAGCTCATGTTATTAAATGCTTATCATTTCTCCCCACATTAAGATTTTCGATACCCACCAATTAAATTTAATTACTGACAATTTAATTTAATTGGCATCTTGATATTCCTTAAACCATTCCTTTTAACTTTTTTAACCGCCGGATAATCAAATTCACCTGCAGGGTTTGGCCTGGTCAAAACTTATAAGTTTCCTTAAAGGTGTATCGTCAATCCAATCTTTCGGGACGTGAATTTTATCAATAATTAATATTTTTCATATAAATAATATCCCTATCTAACTCATCGGGAATATAGACCCATATAAGATCGCACTCTCTAACGAATCAAAATAACGAATATTAAATATACGCAAATCAATAATTATTTCATGATTAAGAGGATAAGTGCTATTCATAATAATCTTGGGGTGTGAATTAATTTATATAATCAGTACAAAATTAATTACCCAAAATGTCTCGTTCAATACACACAAAGTGTACTAGCACAGAGAGTCAGAATAATAGACGACGCTATTATCTGTTCATCGTAATCAAGACAGGCCTACTAAAACTCTGTGATTCAGTCGTACCGATGGTATGCCCATTTTCATCTAAATTGTGAACATTAAACTTATATTCTACAAGAACGTAAAATCTGATCTTCTGTGTGTAAGCCGTACTCTACACACCAGATTAAATATTATACAGAATATCGGATATCCAGGCGTAAAATTGAAGAAATGATACACATACATTACTAATTATGATTCTTCTAAAATGAAAAATTAATTTTATTAAAATAAAATTAAATACTAAAAATATGATTTTCAATATGCCAACCCTAACACAGACGCCCAAGGACAAGACACATCATTCCAAAGATCCAACCACCATACCCAAATATCACGTAGCATGCAAATGTTAAGCATATCTATGATAGTTCATGCTAGAACACCAATACATGAATGTCACACATCAATGCAAGCTCTCACGTAATGGATTAACCATTCCCATTATTTCTAGGTATTCCAACCTATAGCTCTGATATCAATCTGTAACGCCCCAAATTCGGGCCACGTGAACCACCCAAGAAAACCCCATATCATAAATTAAAACCCGCCAACACTTACCTTAATCGACACGACTCAAAACAAAAACAAACAGCGAGATCAAAACCTTTCAAATACATCCAATCGAGGGTTTAATTTTAAAGTGAAAGAAAGGTTTAAAGGAGCAAAACACAACCCCAAAAACCAAGCCTTTGAAACAAAACACCAAAAAATTTTAATGTTGCCCAGACCGATCGATCGGTGAAAAGATTGATCGATCGGTTTCTAGACTGCACAAGAGAACCGAGAGCATCAAAAGACCGATCGATCGGTCTTACTCCAGGCCCTTTTTAATTCAAAAATCCATTTCTTTTCAAACTTAGAATATTTTCAGTACCATTCAACACTTGTTGGGCAGAGAAATAACTTTTAAAAGAGAGAAAAATTCACAGGTTCAAAGCATCAAACAGTTTAGAAAAGTAACCGCTCGCGATATCCACACAAAAGATTTAAGAATAAGATAGCGTACAACCAAAGCCAAATGTCCTCACATGCATACAAAGAATGTACCCTTGACCTTAAGGCCTTACAAACAAACTACTGTCGAACTAAAATACGATAAACCAAAGCTCTCTAAAGTTACAACCTAAAACAAGCTCAGAGAATCTTCAAAAGTGACGACCTAACGAGGTCTCGATGCACACTCCTCCAGGTGACAACTCAATCCTCATGATTACCTGAAATGTTGTTAGACAATGTGAGTCGAAGCTCATAGAAAAAATGACTAACGATGAATATATATGCATGACATACGAGGGTGATTATGCGACGTGCAATACATAGAGTTATCAAATACTGCTTTCATTTTCTTACAAAATTCGTCGCATAGACAATTTTTCTTACAAAATCATCATTTAGCTTTCTTTCATTTCAACTTCAATAGATATATATATATATATATATATATATATATATATATATACATATATATCCCTTTCAAGTTCTTATTACCCGTACACGCACACACGGACGCGCACACAACACACACATCATGCGTTTTCCAAATGTTTCTAAACTCAAACCGACTTCACCCTTCAAGCAAATCTTCATTTCTATAACCATTATCAAGGTTTCCCAATTTTATAACTCACACATATCCTGTCACGCTCCAAACTCCGAGTCACACGAAAAGCCACCAAACAACCTCCACAAACGCCTAAACGAAAAGGGATGAAAACCATGAAGCCCAAACGAGGCTAAAACTTTTGTAAAAATGTACTACCGAGGGTTTATTCGATTTAAAAAAGTAGTCCAAGAGATTACGGTTACGGCCCCATAAGCCAGGCCTTTGAAAAAAACAAAATACAAGTTTTAGATAAGAAAATCTTTTCTTTTTAAAAAAAGTGTAGGTCGTTCAAAAATCTCCCTCGTAGCACAAGAGTTTGAATAAAATTTTTTTTTTGTAAGCCGTTGACCAACCAACGAAAAACGTAGTAAGAAACTACAGAAAATAACAATCAACCCATAGTTCTCCCGAAAGCATTAAAACATGCATACATCCATAAGAATTATATACGCATTACAACATGTTATATCCAACATGAAACATATATAGAAAGGTATAAACAACCTATCAAGACAAAACAGAAGTCTTGTCCTCAGCCACCTTCTGGCACCCCAAGATCAACCTACAAGACCACGTTCACCTGAAAAAGATTTTACAACAAAATTTCACACCGTGAGTCGAAACCCAATAGAAACAGACAATAAAACTGTAAAGCTGGATATGCAATCATAAGCATATGGACTCAACCACAGGAGCTAAAAATGTTTTCCATCCCGAAACCACAAGTTTTTCATCAGGCTAATACGAGCCTCAAAAAAGTTTTACTTCATAAAACCTCACATTTTCATCCTTAAAACCATGCATATCAATGGCACAGATATCATGCCACAGTTAAGGAAAAGCAGTAATCAAAACCTGAATTTTTGCTCGGATCACACAACCGAGAACAAAACGTTATTTTTCCACTTAGAACACACAACCAAGGAAAATAAAATGATAAATAGTAATAAAACAGTATACTCCACTCGGGCAACATCGCCGAGGAGAATAAGGTAAAATGAATCCTATGTACCGACACTGCCACACATTGATAAAGGTAACAACTATAGACTCCTGTCATTACCCTAGTCCTGAACCAGTTAAGGCCTGCTACGTAATGACAAGTTTTATACGGAGTCACGACAACGACGACATTCACGAAGGCAACCGACTCTTTTACGGATTTTCGCGACCGATTGAAGAAGCATCCAATACCACGTTTACAGGGATTAACCCGAGGGACTGTAGCAAATCCACTCTGCGCACATTTTTGAACTTTCACCAAAGAGCAATAGAAGCCCAACTCAACATACTTACTGCCACGGTACATCTATGGAAATCATTTCAAAATGAGTCGTACCTCAATTACAAAAAACCCGTAAAACAGTTATACATCAACATATATAAAAAATAGATCCAATTCGTCAACCATAGAGATCAACTAGCATGTAAAAACATACTTTTCTCAAACGTTTTAAAAGTTGAGAATCAACCCCGAGGGTTAGCTCTAAACCTCCAAAAAACACGTTTTTCATAATTCTCACAAATACCTCGTTTTCAAACCTCTTTTTGAAAACTATGGATATCAACACATTCGGATCATGAAATAAACCTAAAAACACACTTTTTACCCAAAAACTAAGGTTTAAACATGAACATAACATTTATTTCATTTTCTACCCGGTGAAAACAGATATGATTGCATGTAAAACCTTTTAGCAACAGTAGGGTCTAGAATCCTACCTCGGTGAGCCAAAAGCTTGACGTCTCAAAAATCGAACCTCGACGAAACGGATTCTGTCATGATGAACACGAAGCCCCCAGCACCAACAGCGAGGATCCACTGTCAGATCGCTGAAAATCGAACCCCGGGCCTATCAAAATCTAGAGAGAAGGCAGTGGTTTTATGTGAGAAGGAAAACCAGATCTGAAAATATCTCAAAATATCTTCCAAAGCTTGATATTTATAGACCACACCAAAATACAGGAGGTCAGTCGACTGACCTTCCTCTTCTAGTCGACTGAAAACCCTCTAGAAACCTAAAACCCATCCACCGCCTCAAGTGATTCGACTGATCACCCCATGTCAGTCGACTGAAAACCCACTGAAGGCCCTCAGTCGACTGAACTTCACTCCCCAATCGACTGAAAACCTTCTGCCAACTGAAAAACAACTTCAAAATATTTTTCAAACTCC
The DNA here is from genome assembly GCA_032270985.1 of Heliamphora pulchella. Taxonomy (NCBI): domain Eukaryota; kingdom Viridiplantae; phylum Streptophyta; class Magnoliopsida; order Ericales; family Sarraceniaceae; genus Heliamphora; species Heliamphora pulchella. Next base: position 4,997 of record JAULJZ010038742.1, read on the forward strand.
AAAACCAACTAATCGAACTAACCTTTTCAAAACCCAACCATATCTTTCAAAAACCATGGATACACACAACGCGAACAACTATTGAATCCAATTAAACGCAACCAAACACGTTTTTAAGACGTTAATTCCAACTCCATTGACACTTACAATTATTTCCACAATAAAACAGAACAGGGTCTCACAACTCTCCCTCTCTTAAAAAAATTTCGTCCCCAAAATTCAACATTGACACTCAAGCCATACACCAGCCCATCAATCATCAACAATCTTTGAGGCAAACCCAGCAACACCGCACAACAACAGAAAAGTCCCAGCTACACTATACAACAACAAAATGTCCTAGCAACTGAAATCGCAAACCTGTCATCACACGAGGTAACCACTATTTGAAGATTCGATCTCCATATAATCTGCCCACACGTGCAAGTTCTACTGACACCATTGTCTTCCATGAGATATCCATGAAACGTCAAATCCTGATCCAACTCACATTGCCATCCCTCAAAACATAACTCTCACCGAACACAAACCATTCCTGCGACAAACGTATCACACAAGAAGAAACCAATCCATTATGGAACTTGATCACAAACACTCTCTACTCCAAAACATAGAGACTACCACCCTTGCTCCTACTGCCACACACTAGCTTAATCACACCTCACAATGCCCACCAAGGACTAACTTCACGAGTCTAAACACCCGACGTCGAACCCTGACGTCAATCACACGAAGTCACATGTTCCACGCACAAACTCCACTCAAGTTATGACAATTACCAGACGACCACCGACCTTAATACCACATCGCTACTCTGTTGATTCTAACAACGCCATCACATAGCTGACACAATGCCCATCCACGAGCAACAACACAAACATCCAATTCTAGAGAGAAGCTCACTTAACCCACCATGATACTAAGGAACACACTTCTTCCACACCTTCATCCTCTATTCAATCTTCCATCACAAATTACAATTCTCACCCAGGAGAAACACTAAGCGACACACCATTGTCCCAGATGAGGTTCCGCACAATCAAAAAACTACTCCGGCATCACAACCACAAGGCCTCCTGACCTCAACGAGTCACTCGACCAAACACGACACGTAGACCGAACATCGCATAGGTATAACCTACACAAACCCAATCATGTCTCCCGTACAACCGCACATCACTACAAAACTCAACTTCTTGCTATCCGATCATTGATACCATGACTACAAATCACCGTCAAATCACACAGGTTCGCCGTTTTCTGACAGAACAAACATGATAAATGTCATCCAACATCAACCCCAACTTATAACACATACATCACTTCCTTGAGTCCACAACAATAGAATATTCAAACTCCAGACTTGACCGTTAATTAACCAACTCAAACTTGCCTCTTACATGCAGCAACTTCTTCATATACAGAACTCATCACGGCCTTTCCCTTCCAAATCAAGCAATCACGTTCATCTGAACAGGCCACGCTAACCAAGTCTTCTCGAACATCAAATCCTTCATAACTCATACCTTATCACATTCTTGGGATCACCATCCCAAAACAAATAACAGTCACGCCAAAGCACAACACTCACCACAGTCGATAACCACTCCTCGACTCTAAGAACTCTGAACAACTCAAAGCTTCAAATAGGACCCGAATCTAGACTCACAAAAATTTATTAGAAACCCACCATACGCATATCACAGCCGCACTATTTTGACAAAATTCCTGCTCTGCCATGAGCTAGAAGTACAATCATACCCACACATTCCAAAACAAGCTGCACACAACGGTTAACGGTTCTCAGCTGATTACTACAAAAGGACTCTGCGTCTCAACACCAACTCCCTTGTCAACAAGAACAAGCAGCACAGGGAACACAACCCAAGTGGTTCAACCATCATACATAACAAGCCATACTCTGAATTGGCACCACAACCTACCTTGTTTACCACACTCATACGTACTCACTTACGGTCTTCCACCGCGAAATAATACTAACCCCTTCATGTGATTCTTTACAGTCCCCAACCGCGGGAGGAATCAGATCCCAAGTCACACACAGACATTCGAATGTAGAGTGTCTCGTACGACGCATCGAAACCACGAAGAATCAAGCCCATAATCACTCAATTACGGTGATACAAGGTTTCGAGGCACACCTCCAAGGATCACAACATGGATACCAAATTCACTGAGATTCCACAGTCTCAGAACACAACCAAAACCTGAATTGATTAAGAACTTGGCATATCCATCCAATAGAGATGAAACAACCCACATCAGACAACCGTCCACAAGGAAACCCTCTCTCCATCAAGAGAATAGAAAAGAGTCAACAAAACTCACGACCCAACCTCACCGTACTCCTAGTACTCATCACCACTTGGTCCTCAAGGAACCCTGTAAACCTTACCTTGAAGCCACATCGACTACTATCAAACAGCTGCCGTCAACCACGATCACGGTACTCAGACCATCCGCTACACCAAGCTCTCAACTCTTCAGCGTCATTCACACACACGTGAACACCATAAATCCTCATACCTTGTATAACACATCCCATAGGATTACAAGTTCATCACCAATCGTGCACGGAGACACGCGTCAACATTTCATCACACCAAAACCTCACTCCACCAGGTCGGGCTTACTCACCCAACTCCTGCTAGGCAGATCACAAGCACGTCACAGCCTCAAGCCCACTGCCCACGCAACTCACATAGAAAGCGCATGGCACCATACAATGGAAACCCAATCCTGAGACCCTTCATCCAGAGTTACCAAGAACTCCCTTAACTATGCAGACACCTTCCTCACTTCCGCTCTCAAAGCACACATCGACCACAGGCATCGTAATCCACGATTTCTCACCTATCATCGCAGGCTAGCCAAATCACACGGTACATTACTGAACCTTATTACTCCACACTTCATTCCCATGGGTAAACAACATACTCTCCTCTGAACAAAGATTGAACACAAACAACCTCCTGACATATCACACACAAGATACACTGTCTCAGCACTAACCACCCACATGCACCTAGCACGGCTCCCAAACACGATCTCCTAATCACTAGGATATCAACCAAACCACAGACCCGCATTCTCGTAGGAATCATACAAAACTGCTACTCGTCGCAGGTTAGAATCATAACCTGGACCCTTACACATTCCAACACAGCCGTGACCCATGCTCCTTCTGGCATAACTGCAACTCATACTCGTTCCTATATTCTTGAGCTCACTCACTCATAACTCAATTCTCAAACCTCATGGAGATAAACAACGTCTAAGGTCATCAGAACAACTCTAATTGTCAACAACATGCTCAGATGCTACACTAACTACTAGGGAATATCTCCAAAACCACTCACGTTCTGCTCTCTCAACATACGCCAGACCAAATATTACTACACTCCTATCCACCATGCTCCTATCTATACCCCATCCTGAGTACACGGCTCATGATATGGCATGGCTCAAGACGTACCTAACCCATTACACGGCCAGAATCATATACACCAAAAACCACGAAAGGGATTATCAGTATCCACAAATCTATTCACCAATCTAGTCAAAACTGCTGATTCCCAGGGCCTCCGACACCATATTGCCTCTACTCACAAGGCCATCAATAACACGACTCTAACTTCCAGTGGCTCTCCAAAGAAGCCAGCTACCACAATCAAGCATTAGCCATGCTTCGAACAACACCCGAACACTTCTGCTCATACCAACACTCAACAGGTTACCAACTAAGGTCAATCTGACTCGAAAGAACCCAACTCACTAACGCGTTCCACAACATACCAGGTGATCGACGCTCAATCCATAACCTTACTTCTGCAACTGTTAACAACCGAGTCGCACATCCAAGACCCAACCACGGTCTCATTGTCTTGAAGGGCGTACAAGTTATATATAAAGAAAAATACGAAACACGACAACCTAAGGTCGATCTATCATGTTATTTATACCACATACAACATAATCATGCGAACACAGAGCCACAATGGTTATGCAGACACAACACCGATACTGAGGAGAATAAACAAGAATGACACATCACTTTGGATAACCTACCTAGATTCCTTGTTAGAAATCACGTTTGCGAAATGCGTTTCTAACTTGGCTCCCAAGTTTGTTAATCTAAACGTCCAAAGGCAAGACTAATCAATCCTAAGGCCTAACCACTATACTCACACATACACGGCATTAACATGCTTATGTTCCAATACAGACAACCAAGCACACACACATCTTTCCTCACAAGATAACACACCCTCTTCCCACAGCTGATAGGTATTCAACCCTAGAGTTCTGATACCAAGTTGTCACACCCCAAATTTCGGGTCACGTGAAAAGCCACCGAACAACCACCACAAACGCCCAAATGAAAAGGGATGAAAACCATGAAGCCCAAACGAGGTTAAAACTTTTGTAAAAACATACTCCCGAGGGTTTATTCGATTTAAAAAAGTAGTCCAAGAGACTACAGTTACGGCCTCACAAGCAAGGCCTTTAAAAAAAACAAAATACAAGTTTTTTTTAGAAATCTTTTTCATGCACATTTTATTTTGTATTTCTTTTATTAAATCATCATGTTAATGCATGTTTGATTGAAAGCGTGTTTAGAATAGTTTGGTTTATCTTTTGTCACAAATCATGTTTAGATAATTTTGACATCTTTAGTCTAACATTTGAACAATGCTAATTTAGGTCATTTTTGTGAATATAGCATGTGGAAGTGTTTCATATATACTTTAGATAGAAATTACATGCCGTAGGATTTAAGATTTTTCTTTTGACACTTATTTGTTTTGGAGTGTTATGTACATATTTTATGTATTTTCTATACTTGATTTTGAATGTCCTCTCTTCACCCCTATTTTTCTTTATTTGCATGCATTTGAAAAATTTATTAAAGAACCAATAATGATTAGTGGAGGCCAACCTTATGGTTGGGCAAACGGGGTACCTAACACCTTCTCCGATTCGTACCTTAACCCCCGAACCCTCTTTTATCTGGTTTACGTTTTAAAAGATCAGTGGCCATTTTCCTTTTTCTTAGTTTTTTTTTAAAAAACTAAGTGGCGGCTCTATTTTTAACAAAAAGGAATTTTTAAAATTTGGTTTTCAAAGTGTTAAAATATTTTTGTAAACATCTTTGACTTCCCTTATTTTTGAAATATTTTCCAAAACCCCTAAATCCCAACGCCACAGTATTTTCTGGCAACTTTGCTGGGGACTGGTTTTCAAAATCAAATAAGAGGGCTAGACTCAAAAGCATCATTGGTTTTTAATAAAATTTCTCATTTGCATTTTCGCATGCATGTGCATTGTTCTTCAAACCCCCCTGCCTGGTCGACCTGATGCTCTGAACGTTAATCCGTTTCGGGGATTGTTGGGAAGACGGGCAACCCTTACTGACTGTACGCTATCATAGATACAGTAAAAGAGTTCGGGCGTATTGTTTGACCATGTCCTGCACCACTCCAACCATAGGAGGTATATACCAGGCTCTATTCAGAAGGTACCCTATTCGATTGACCAAAACTGGCTTTTTGCATATAGTGAATTTCGAACCTCCCAATTAGGTGCTGCTAACCCAAGTAGGATTATATGATTTTCTTAATTAAATATTTTGATTGTATATTGTTAGGATTGTTTGCTTAGCTTAGGATAGTTCTTCTCCCTGGCTTGGCCCGGGTTTTTCGTTATTCTTTGAATAGATTAGTTTTTCGCCTTCGGGTTCTTACCCAGATTTCATCCTTCACCCTGATCGGTTTTTAACACCGTAGTCTTCTTCCAGGAGTCATGCCTGTGTTTCGTTTTGGACCCTTAAGATAATTCCCCCCTTTCTAGTCCTTCTCGGGTTGCTAATTTTACACCCCATTTTTAACTAGGCTTGCTTTCTTCAAAATCATTTTCTTTCAACCTGTGAGAGAAAGTTTTGTTTTCTTACCGTTGTACCATCGATTTTTCCTTAGAATCATAGGTCGAACCAATCTCTTGAGGGTTAGAATAATCTTCTTGCCGGAACGCCGTCCATCTAGATGAAACCTTTTCTCTAGAATTTGGTTGATCTATCCCCTTAGTTCTCATTCTGGGTTTTCAGATGTTCTGTTGTTATGCTGCTAGCATGAGCCCGATAGGGGCATTATTTCAGTTTTAGCTATTTTGGGTATCTGAGATATTTACCGTCTGTTGTCCAAATTCTTCTGGAAAATACCTGAGACTGGTTATTCTGCTTGCACGACCTAGGTTTTTCTGTGGGATACCATTGATCTGGAAAGAATACAGTTAACACGAGTTTGGGTAAGATTAGAATCGAGCAAACTTTGTAGAGTATCTGAATTGACCAACATGGCAGAGAATGAAGTTAATCTGGCAGCCCTAATGAGGGCTATTACTGAGATACAGCGGGCCGTGGAGCAGCAGACCCAGGCCCAAAATCAGTGCTAGGTGCAGATACAAGCAATTCAGGCCCGTATGCTCGGTGTGAATGGACAGCCAGACAATACGAACGAGAATGGAGAAGACTTTTGGGATGATAACCATGGACTAGAGATACCGCAAGTCACAGTGCCACCTCGGGTTCCTCGCCCGATTGTGGTAGAAGAAGAAAACACTACCCAGTCTAGGGAATCTGCGCTGCAAAAAAAGATTGATCGAATGGAAAAGGTGTTTAGAAAAGCCAAAGGAGTTGAGAAATATATGCTCGATGTAGGAGGACTTTGCCTATTCCCAGATGCCAAATTACCAAAAAAGTTCAAAATGCCGGACATAGAAAAATTTGATGGAACCGGGGATCCCAGAATTCATCTCCGAATGTATGTTGGTACCCTGTCGCCAATGGGGATTGATGACCAATTGAAGGCTCAGCCTTTTCACCGATCTCTTTCTGGGGCAGCCCAGAAATGGTTCCTCTCCCTTGATGCAACTAAAACCAGAACTTAGGAAGACATTGCAACAGTTTTTATCAGCCAATATAGTTATAATGACCAACTGGATGTAACTACTCGAGAGCTCGAAATGACCCGATAGGAGAACAGGGAGTCTTTTGTTGATTTCCTAACCCGCTGGAGGGGTAAGGCTGTAAAAATGACAAATTGGCCCTCTAAAAAGGAGCAAGTCCGGATCGTAGTAAAGAATCTGCAACCCCCCTAAAACGTAGTTTTGATTACACAGTCGCTCTCCACATTTGAGAAGTTCTTTGATGCTGTGGTTCAGATAGAAGATGCAATCCAATTCGGTGACATTGAGAAAATAAAACCCAGTCAGAAACCACCAAGGAGGACTTTCCCCGTAACCAACCAAAATCAACCCGTCGCAACAAACCTCGTGTCCCGCTCGGGCGAGGTGAACCTTTTGAACCCTTTTTCTTCCACTCATCAGACAAGCAACCTTCAGTAGCCAGGCGATGGTCAGCAAACACCGCAACGGCTGTGAAGAACTTTCACCCCTCTTAACGTCCTGTTATCCACTGCTTTAAACCATTTGGTAGAGAAAGGACTCATCAAGGTACTCGATCCTATGCCAGTGCCTGACCCGCTTCCTCTGAGATACAATGCCTCTCAATACTGCGCCTTCTACCAAGACCACGGGCATTTGACTGACAAGTGTATGAGACTCTACCATGAGATACAGAATCTCATTGACAACAAAGTGATCCCTCCTCCATCAGCCACCCAAAAGCCAAACGTCACAACCAACCCACTGCTAAATCAAGTTAAGCAGGTTGGGGTAAATTACATGTCTTTAGGAGAATCGAAGGACCCGAGTCTGCACATCTGCTCAGCACACCTACCTCACCCTCATGTTTCAGTAATTGAGAACTAAACAGTATGCTTGTTCATGGTGCTTAGAGGCAGCCAAGACAGGATGGAAGAATGGAGCGATAATGCCTGGGAATGGTATCGATCGATGATCTAAATTTACCAACATGAGGAAGAAGAGCGCAACGAGGAAGATGACTGGCCATTAGATTATCTGTCCCGATCCTATGGATTTGACCACGTGCTTAATGGAATCACCCTTCTCCAACTTTTTAAGGAAAAAATACATGTCGACGAAATGCAGTCCTATTGCCTGGTAAGGGTTGTGCTAAGGTTAGACGGGGCCGAGTAGATAGACTTTTGGGCCGCTCGGGAACTGCTAGTGAATTTTATTGAAGAAGACATTTGGGAGGAAATTGATAACACATGGGCTATTGAAGATGACAAGGAAAGAAGGAAAAGGGCAGTCGTTAGTGACTTACATGATTTGTGGGTGTTTAAAAGCCCTCTGCACGTAAACGAAGTGAGATAGACTGATAATGTGATGCCAGGGTTATGGGTTCCCGAAGATGACGTAAAACACCTAACTAGAAGTGGATAATATTTTAAGCCGACTCAGCTAGAGAAGGGACAGCCAAGTGGAAAAGGAAAAGAGACAGAGAATGAGGAGGAGGATGATACTGTACTGAGACGACTAAAAAAGACACAGGCTAACATCAGTATCTGGGGCTTGTTGATGGCGTCGCATAAGCACAGGCAAGCTATTTTAAAAGTTTTAAATAAGGCAAGTGTCCCGATAGATGCAACCCCCGAGTAACTTATTGGGCTTATCTTGCCAGCCGCTGAACAGAAAGTCATTTCCTTTTCTGATAAGGATTTTCCCACTGAAGGAAAATGTCACAGCAAGCCGCTTCACATCACCGTCAAGTGCCTAGAAAAATAGGTCCCGGTGACCCTTACTGATAATGGATCTGCTTTGAATGTCTACCCGTTGAGAACGGTCGTCTGCTTAGGGATGAGGCCAGACCAGTTCACTCCCTGCAATCAAAGAGTACGAGCCTACAACAACACAAGAAGAGATGCACTAGGGCTGGTGATGTTCGCTGTTTCAGTAGGCCCACTGGAGACGTTAGTTGAGTTTCACGTACTAGATGTGCTGGCCTCCTTCAATCTGCTGTTGGGCAGGCCATGGCTACATGATCCGAATGTTCAGGCAGTACCCTCTACCCTTCACCAGAAACTGAAATTGATAAAGAATGGGGCTGTTCTAACCATTCATGGAGAGAACAGTATTCACCCCTGAAAGGAGGGGAGGGCACAACTCTACGAGAAGTTCAGCATAGTGAAGATGACGTATTGCCCAGTGGCTTTCGGTTTGATGAAGCAAAGGCTGTTCAAACGCTAATGAATGAAGAAGAAAGGTATGTCAACCCGAGGGTTGTAACGATGATGAGAAGAATGTCCTTCTTCCCTGGCACGGGATTGGGGCGTAAACTGCAGGGAATCTTAGAACCCATTTAGGTATTATCGACTTCGCACTGTTTTGGTCTTGGGTATGAGCCAACGGAATAAGATCTAGAAGGGACTAGAAGGGGACGAAAGGCCAATTATTCTAGGACACTCAATGGATACTTCGTCAAGGAAGGGGAAGATTTCTCGTATTATGGCTTTTCAGAGCCGTGGATCGACGAAGAGACCAATCAAAAGTTGCCTGGATTGGAGATCTTTTTTAGCCACCAATTGTCTAACATAGAAGAGGAAGAAACAGTGGAAGAAAAGAAGGAAGAAAAGAAGGTTCAGGAAGAGGACTGGGCTGACAAGTTTGATGAAGCTGACCTGGGCGTGCTGTTCAATGAGAATATGGCTCAGTTGCGTATAACCGAAT
>JAULJZ010038752.1:0-14662 GCA_032270985.1 Heliamphora pulchella
AAAATCATATTTTTAGTATTTAATTTTATTTTAATAAAATTATTTTTTCATTTTATGAGAATTTTTATGAGCAATGTGCGCATATCATTTCTTTGTTATGCATGTATGTTCAATATTCTGTATAGTATTTAATCTGGTGTGTATAGTACGGCTTACACACAGAAGACCAGATTTTAGATTTTCTTGCAGAATATAAGTTTTATGTTCACAGTTTAGATGGAAATTGACATTCCATTGGTACGACTGTGGCACAGAGTTTTAGTAGGCCTGTTTTAGTTACGGGGAACAGATAATAGCGTCATCTATTGTTCCGACTCTCTCTGTACCAGTACACTTTGTGTGTATTGAATGAAACATTTGGGGTAATTAATTTAGTACTGACTACTGACTATATAAATTTACTGACTATATAAATTAATTCACACCCCAAGGTTATTATGAATAGTGCTTATTCTCTTAATCCCGAAATAATTATTGATTTGTATATATTTAATGTTCGTTGTTTTGATTCATTAGAGGGTGCGATCTTATATGGGTCTTTATTTTCGGTGAGTTGGATAGCGGTATTATATATATGAAAAATATTAATTATTGACGAAATTCACGTCCCGATAATCGGGATTAACGATATACCCTTAAGGATGCTTATAAGTTTTGACCGGGTCAAACCTTGCAGGTGGATTTAATTATCCAGCGGTTAAATAAATTTAGCGGAAGGGCTTAAAGAATATCAAGATACCAATTAAATTAAATTGTCAATAATTAAATTTAATTGGCGGGTATCGAGAATTTTAACGTGGGGAGAAATGGTAAGCATTTAATAACATGAGTTCAATGCAAGAAGGTCTTGAGATTATGGGTCAGAGTGCAATTATAGTTTTTTAGTGGTGTGAACTGTAATTCAGTGTTTTATGAAAATTGCGGAATCCGCTTCGTGTCTTTCCATAATTGCAGAAACCTCTAATAGGTGTCTGTGTTCCACTGGAAGTCTAACTTATAATTACTTCCCAGGTCCCTACTGTAGCCTTATATATACGCGGGTAGGCTGAATCAGTTTGAGATTGATAGATCATATCCCATATATTATTATGATATTATTTTTGTCTTTCAGGATTTAAATATATCGGGGTTCTGCCGATACGAGTTCTCGGAGGATCGTAGCCCACACTACGTTCGAGGATCGCGCAAAAGAATACAGTAGAAGATCTGACTGGAGGTTCAAGTCAGAATCAAGTCGTAGTTGAAGATTAGATCGACAAGAGGTATTCATCTAAATTAACTTTGGTTGCTCGGGTTTTCTTTTGATCGTTCAACGTCAAAATCTTAATCTGGAGCCTGTTTCGGCATTTGCCCGTCCAATTAATTTTTGTCGAAAATCATTTTATAAAAATAATAATTTTGGCAGTATTGCCTCCAACAACTAATAAGACTTGGATGTAGAAGGATTACCTACGAATGATACTGAGTAGCATTATCGAGGACTGATGTTAATAGAAGCAAAGAATTTTAACCAGGTATAAAAATTGATATAGTGGTCTAGGAAGAGAAACTCATAAGTGTGAAGTTGCGGGATTTTAACGGGGTTTACTCAAAACATAGGCTACTCCTAGTGTCTTATCATCTAGGGGTTAGTTAACTTATCGGTGGTTTAATCGTTTATCGACTATCCTAAAAGAGTGTCGAGATTCAGGGGTTGTTTTCATTCTTAATTGTCCTCATGTTTTTGGGATATTACAGATTTTAGTTTAAGATTATGAAATAGCTTTCTGATTATGAGATAGTTTATAAAGAATTTAACAACGAACACTTGCATTTCATCCAAACACCTAACTAGTACAAAGTTTTCAAGAGTTCACAAAGCACACATACATTATCCAACGAAGGAAAGATACAATGCCTAGCATGCTAAGGCCTAAACAAATAGATGTGGATAGAAGTAGCGAATAACTGAGTTATATTCCTATGTCGCCTCGTAGATATCGTAGCAGCGCCACTGCACTTTCATATGCCAAAAATCTTCTGGCCCTATGCAAGTCCAGTTGATTATGGCTACTGGTATCTCCAGGTATGTTTCCGGACTGTTAAAGTCGATTGCCGGGTTGCGCAGGTTAATGATCCCTCTTCTATCCCTTGGTTTTTGTGTTTGCATCCACCTTGCATCCATTCTATCCCCTAACAGCTTTTTAAATCGCGGCGGTACCTTCAGACGGTAGGTAGTTTCATCGCATCTCTCCAATACCCTTAGCGGACACATATACCTCAAAAAAGACTCGGGCTTTTCCCACTTCCACGTCCTTTTGGGGAATACTCTCGCATACCTATTCCCCAACATTATAGTCTTTACGGTAGTTCTGGCGGCTCCAATAGATTATTGCGTCCATAGCTTCATCATCATCTGGCTCTGGTGGCGGCGCCTATAGTGGATCATAAAAGAAAGCGATGGCTCGCTCCTCATCCTTATCGGCGTCCTCAAATCCCTCCTCATCGTTTGCTCTGAAGTCTACCTCGTTCTCTACTGCATTAGGTTCTTCGTTTACTCCTACTTCCTTGACCTCTTCTTCTCCCTAAGCTGGCCACTCATATGGAAACATCCATGCTAACGAAAACACGTCTATTGGGTCTTGCTCTTCAGCGGGTTCTTCCTCGGGGTCTGAATCCTCTGGTTCCGGTGCTGCCCATGGCCCCCCGGTTGGTTCTGCGTCAGACGCCGTCCCAATAAGAAAGACAGGAAAAACCCTAACGCAAGGATTTTAAGTTGCTAAAATTATATGTGATAACTTAATAGTACAGACATTCTACAGAGTTTCTACGCTACAGAACTCGTAATCTCCCATCTCCTAAGGCCTGAAGGTTCACTAAACCTAGGCTTTGATACCAACTATGACGCCCCGTCCTCCAGGCATGTCGGGACATACGTAACTATAAATAAGGGAAATATTCTACCTGAGCATTCATATTACATATGATAATTACTACATTATTAACGGTTCAAAATTTGTCTAAAGTACTTAATGATTACAGTTATCCAGAAAACTTGACAATAGTTATATTATGTCCGTGAAAAACTGAACAAAAAGATCAAAAAGAAAATATCCTACACCTTCAAGCAGCACTATTGGGGTCTACTGGCTCCTGCCACTCTGCCACTTCCACAAAATCTTCTCCTTCAACGAACTTGCCTTCTTCAAATGGTTCTTCGTCTTCACCTGTGGCATGAATGCCATGAGCCGGAACCCAGAAGAAAATTTCCGAAACCGTCTAACAAACTCACAATAAAATATCCTACAATACATATCGTATAGTAACACTCTAGTCCGGACCCTAGTAGTAACCACCTAGATTGTAACAACCTGACCCGAATCCTAGTTGTAACAGCCCGGACTATAACTACCTATGGAGCGATATAGCCCAAACACTAGTATTAGCAACGGTTAGTTGACGAGAACTTAGGTCACTACATAAAGAATGAAAAACCCTAACTCAACCCGAAACCCTAAATTGAACCAGAAACCCTAAAAAGGGCAAATACTCAGAGCTAGAGTCCTAGCACTCAGAAAAATCTCGGAACAGCTTAAATTAAATAAATAACATAAAATATAACATTAAAAATAAAAAAATTTCATAATTAGGGTAAAATGACCATTTTGCCCATCGTACAGCAGAAAGTCCTAAAAATTTAAAATTTGACACATAGACACCCAAAATCAGATATTTGTATACAATTAATTAATAAAATATAAAATAACAACAAAAATAACCAAATTGCCCTTGCATGGCCGGCCATATAGGGATTTGCGCCCAAAAAGGTACTTTTTCTTTTTTAAGCTTAAAAATGAGAAACAAAAGATATATAAATTAGGTATTATTTTGACCAAATACTTTTTATACAAGTAATATACATAATAATATAATAATATAGGTCAACAAAAATAAACAAATAATTATTTAAAGTCTCTACACAATAAATAAGTCAAAAAGTCAATTCTAGTCAAACTAGCTTAATTTAGCTTAAAAGCCTACACTTATTTATTTAATTGCTATCAAAATTATGATAAATCATGAAAAGACTAAATTAATTATAAATACATTAATATAATAGATTTTAGTAGGTTTAGATACCAAAAAGATACATAAAATTAATATTTTATGCATATATATTCACAAAAATGTACCCAAATACAATTTAAAATCTAATTAAATACAAAATTAGCTTTTTAGTCTCCCAAACAGGCATGGGTGAAACCCCATCCGCAAAATCTGATATACACCTCTCTCAAATAACTCCCACCACCCCATGCAACCAATGAGAATTGGGAAAATTTAAAAATTATGCATATATGTAATTATTATGTCTCCATTTTAAATTCTTTTTGGGTAGGTTAATTGGGAATGGGGGCTTGGACACCCCATGGGTCGAACCCTGGGGGTAACAGGGGGCAAGGCAGCGTTGCCAACAGCGTTGGGCTCCACGTTGACCATTTTAATTTTGTTATAAATAACACACCAAATACCCCTTCTCCCACTACACATTCAGCTGAGAGAGATAAGGGAGGGTCACCATAAAATTTCTAAGGGTTCTAAAAAAGAAGAAAGAGAGAAGGAAGAAAGAAGGAGGAGGAAAGGAATCAAGGAGAAAGCGTCAAAGCCAAGACCCATTCTTCTTCAATCTTTGTAGCATCAAAAGTGGTAAGAAACTCTCTTAAACCTTATGATATTCTCCCTCAAGATACCCTTTAATCTATCTCAATAACAAACCCTAAGAAAAAGAAATGAAAAATAACTCAAAAAGAAAGGCGTTGCGGATGCAAATAGTGGACTGCTAGGGCAAGATTATGTTTTGTCTAAGCTTGCATGTGTATGTTTTTATGTTTTATGATTTATGTGTATTCTGGAGTTTTAGTTTATGTGAGTTTATAATATGCATGAAAAGAAAACATGTCAAAAATGTACACAATATAAACTAAGCAACCAAAACCCTAAGTAGGCTGATTTTCTAGATTTACTTACTTTTTTTCACCAAATTTAAAACATCATAACTAATTTTTAAAAAATGATCTTAGAGTGATTCTTCTGTCAAGACCTAGATTTTTCAGTATTCTTTCATAAAAAATTGGTTTGAAGTGATTTTGCTAGGTAGAACTCCAGATATGTTATTTTCGCTAAAGACTTTCATATCTTAACCACTCTGAGTTGCAGACCTAAAACCATAAGTTAGAGTAAGAACCGAGCTTGGGTCAAAACATAAACCATGTAGATGATAGATTTATCTTTCCGTCCACAAAAAATAAGCCAACAATATGAAGTCTTGATAGGTCAAAGCCTTTTCCAAATTCACAGTTGTGATTCAGTGACTGACAAACTTCTCTGTCACACAATTTTGTGAGACCCAAAACCCAACCTTTTTGAAACCAAATCTAAAAGTGGTAAACATGAACATTGTAGCTAACATAGTAAGCTAATTACTGACCAGAAACCAACCCAAAATACCTTCGGATGATACCCCAAAGATTTTAAGCTTTCTCTGTTAAAATCACATTCTGCAGACCCTTTTTAGGCTGACTGAACCCTATTTATAAATTGGCCAAGTTCTAAAAATTTTTCCAAACAAATTGCCGTAGCATAAAACATGAAACTTGTAGGGGATACCCTAAACTAAAAGCGCACCAAATATCAGACCTATATTCCTTGAATGGATGCCCCAAAACCGTGGCTAACATAGGCCAAATTTCTATGTTTTTCTCTATAAAATGCCAAAGCATTTTTACTAAAATGAAATAAATGACCTTTTTACCTTAGGAACTGACTTTGGTGATAAATATGAAAGTTATAGAAAATATTTTTATCTAATTGGTGTTAAAATGTCATAAATTAAATCAAAGTCTATGTACTTCGAAACACTGTCACAACTTTAAAACTAGCAATTAAACTTATACCTAAAATTGGCTAAGTGTTTGAATGGTGTGTTACTTATGAGAATAAGTATGTAAATCTTATATGAATTTTGTGAGTAATTAGTATATGAAAATGATGTTTTTGATAAAATGAACTCATGCCAATGGTTTGATTCTATGTTGCTTAAATTGTGGTTATGCTTCGCATGATTGTACTTAATGTTTTAGCAAATTGTACCATGTACCCTATCATATTTATACGCCAGGCCATGATTAATTGCATACAAGAAGCATATTGCACACCATGAACATTTACATATTGCATCTTGGATTATCGGAGTCTCTTCGTATCTTTCAAATTTGGGTTGGGTGACATGGAAATCGTTATTTTTGTAGTTTTGAATCTAGGGCGTCCATGGTTGCCAATGATTTGGGAAGTTGCTATAATGAAAAATGGGTTTATTATGAAAAACGGATTAAAGAACCATGGTTTAGTCACTAGCCTTTTTATTTCGGTAATTTAGATTTTAGGTTGACGCCAAATGATCATTCTTGTACTTAAGGTAGGTTTTGTGCGCAAGTAATCTAGCCAGAGAACTTGGAATAAGGATGGACGGGTTGTAATAAGGATGAAACTAGCTTTCCCACACCGTTTTCATTGAGTAAAACGGCTGAGACATGAAGCCAAGGCGAGCATTTACCTTTCGCAACGAGGCAAGAAGATGTTTAGTAGTCAAATCTCATTAAGTCTACTCTGTAATTCCCGACATGGAATTTGTGACACTGTTCTGGAAGTACTTGGGGTTGGGCATTTGCATTGCATTCATCTGCATCACGCACTCACACTTCTGTTGTTATATGTGCTCACCTTGTTGAAAATGATAATTCGCCTATATCTCTGTTCCCTTAACGTTGCATTAGGTATTATACGATATGTATTATAGAATATCTCGTTGTGAGTTTGTTAGACGGTTTAGGAAATTTGCTTCTGGGCTCCGGCTAATGGTATTCGTGCCACAGGTAAAGAAGAAAGACCTTTTTAGGAAGACGTGTTCGTTGAGGAAGAAGACTACGAAGAATGGTAAGAGTGGCAGGAGCAGGTCAACTCTAACGACGCAGCTTGAAGACGTAGGACGTTACTTTTTGATGTTTTTGTTCAGTTTTCCACGGACGCAATGTAACTTTTATTAAGCTTTCTAGATGACTGTAATTATTAAGTTTTTTGAACAATCTCTGAATCGTTAATGATGTAGTAGTTATCTTATGCATTTATGAACATTCGGCTAGAATATGTCCCTTATTTATAGTTAGATATGTCCCGACATGTCCAGGGAACGGGGTGTCTCAGTTGGTATCAAAGCTTAGGTTTAGTGAACCTTCAGGCCTTGGAAAATGTGAGATTGTGAGTTCTGTAGCGTAGAAACTCTGTAGGATGTCCGTACTATTAATTTATCACATATAATTTTAACAACTTAAAATATTTACCATAGGACTTTCTCTATCTATCTTTCTTTAGGATGGCGTCCGACTCAGAACTAGCAGGGGAACCATGGGTAGCATCGGAACCAGAGTATTCAGACTTCGAGGAAGAACTTACCGAAGAGCAAGACCCGACAGATGTATTTTCGTTAGCAAGGATGTTTCCGAACGATTGGCCAGCGCAGGGAGAGGAAGAGGTCGAAGAAGTAGGATCAAACGAGGAACCCGATGTAGTAGGGGACGAGGCGGACTTCGGAGCAAACAATGAGGAGGGACTTGAGGACGATGACGAGAACGAGGTGCTAGCCATCGTATTCTTTTATAATCCACTAGAGGCACCACCGCTCGAATCGGAGGACGACAAAGAGATAGATGCGATAGTTTACTGGAGCCGCCAAGACAATTCCAAGGACTACCGTGTTGGCGAGTGGGTTTATGTTTGAGTACTCTCAGAAAGGACAAAGAGGTGGAGGAAGAAAGAATCTTTTCCTCAATTTGTAGGTCCAATAAAGATTCTAGGAAAACACGACGAAACAACATACCGAGTGGAAGTATTACCAGGGTTTAAGGAGCGACTTGGAGATTTGGTAAAGTTCCGATGGCTACAGACGACAATGTCGAGAGATAAACGAGGGATCGTTGACCGACGCAGCTCAGATATCAACTTCGATAATCTGAAGACTTATGAAGAGGTACCAGCGACCATCACAGATAGAGCTCGTAAAGGACGAGGGAACATTTGGTACGCGGAGGTCTAATGGCATTGCTATGGTATTTATGAAGCGACTTGGGAACGCGAGACAGTTGTTTGTCACTTCTGTCCGCATTTGTTTGTTTAGACTTTAGTACGCTAGGCGTTGTATTTTTCTTTTGTTGTGTGTATGCTATGTAAACTTTTTGAGAATCTTGTACCAGTTACGTGTTGAATGAAATGCAAGTATTCGTTGTTAAATTCTTTATAAACTATCTAAAAATCATAAGCTATCTCATAATCTCAAACTAAAATCTACAATATTCAAAAAAAAATGAAGACAATTAAGAATGAAAACAAGCCCCTAATCTCGACACTCTCTTAGATAGTCAATTGACGATCAAACCACTGATAAGTTGAAAAACCCCTGGATGATAAGACACTAGGAGTAGCCTAAGTTTTAAGGAAAACACCGTTAAAATCCCGCAACTTTACCCTTACGAATTTATTTTCCCAAATCCTTGTATTAACTCCTATACCGCTTAAAATTCTTTGCTTATCTTTGCTTCTAATAGCACCTGTTCCCAACAATGCTACCCAGTAATACTCGTAGGTAATCCTTCACCACCATTCATTCCTGACTTCAATACATTGTCTGACTAAAGCACTTTTGTGAACTCTTGAAATCCCAACCTAGGGAGTTGACTTGGATACTTGAATTGAAATACGTTAGGCCAACGTAATTTCAGGGCAAATATCCATTTCGGCTACCCGTTGCTTAAGCATACCTTTTGTCAAAGTCTAATACTGCACAAATTGGTCCCGAGAACATCCTATTTGTAATATTCATTAATTGCCGATTTCTTATCTTTAGTGCATCTAAACTTCAATCGACCTCTCAACCAGAGCCAATGATGATTGCTTTAACTATGACACTTTGCCTAAATTCAACCTATCCCTGAACCATCTAGTTTTCGCCCTAAGTTACTCTAGTCCTAATTATGTTTTGTACCATTTGAGATCTTCAGCTAAACGCTTATCTAGTCACTGCCATATGGTCACCTTCTTTGAAATCGATAAAATTGTGCTGACCATCCTTATTGAACTCCACGTATGTTTACCCGTCAATCTTCAAAACCTTATCCGTAGGTCTGTGAGTGACGACGAACGTCAGGATAGTACATTGTTAGGCTTCAACGCCTTCACGAAAGATTAGAACAATGCACGGAACCCTCTTAATGCCTCTTCAAATCGTGAGCTTACCTTTCCTCAACATTACGACTCAAAGTATCGTCAACGTCTGTTTTTAACAATGTTTTGAAGACTGAGACCCCCGACTGCAGGAATAGTTAAGTAAGGGTTTGCTCAACTGACTACACCTTTTTGAAGGAGCTGACAAGTAGAACTATGCCATCAACAATCTACAGTAAAGAACAACAACTACACACTAATGGACTCATGACATCACTATGTGACAAAGTTTAGACTTTCTCAGACTAGTTCATAGTGGACCCACACATCCAACGAACTGGAAACAAAAGATTCATACCAACAGTTGGAAACTGGAAAACAAGAGACACGCCTCGAGTTTAGGATACCCTTAGTATGAAAATAAAGAAAGAGTACCCGTACAAATCATTAGGCACATTAGCTTTCTCACCAAAATGATAGTATCCGAATTTGGTCATCCCCACTTTCAATGGAGAATCTCTAATAATGATATGAGCATTAGGAGTTTGATGAAGAACAAAAATGAATTACGTGACTCAATATTTGCCTTAGACATACCTTTTATCCCATTCAATTGCCTTAAAGTGACCAACCACAAGAGAAAAATGATCTAGTCAATGGAAGAGACATCCAAACCCTACATACCAACACATGAAGGACAAACGATGGAAGCTAAGAGAAACAGTACAGCACTTGGAAAGGTTGGAAAGCATTTGATTATGGACCTTGTCGCTAGGAGTTGTCAAAGATCACCTCAAGAGTACTATAACATTCGGGTTGTAATAAATTACCTTACTAAGGCCACCCACATTCTATTCGTTAAACCTCACGACACATTAGTAGCTACCAGTAAAAAGTATACTCGTGAAATTTTATACAAACGAAAGTTCTTTACCATACCTAACCAAGACCACCATCTCACATGGGCAGTCTAAACACTTGGTTCTGAACCATCAAAAATTTGTTAAGAGTAGGCATAAAAGAGATTGAAGGAAAACCTTATTTTCGGTTAAAGCCGCTTACAATAACGAGCTTCCAACTAGCCTTTGCAACCATATGAAGTTTTATGTGTGAACAACACTGCGAAATTATCAGTTTACGGGACAAAAATAGAAAGGAATTGATTGGTTGGAATAGATCTTTGCTAGTCAATGAAGTGAGACCCGGAATACAATAACGAAAATTCATATAAAACCCAGAATGGTAGCCTTGCTGTGACGATCTTTGGTGAAGAATGATAGAATCTCATTGAATAAGACTTTTCATACTAATAGAGAAATTAAGTGTTATGCTTTCACCTTAAAAGTAGAACTAACTTTAGCAAACAGTTTCGTGACCCCTTTTTCCATTCTTTAGAGATGGCGGAACAAAGGCAAAACCATGGATGTTCAGCAAAAGCAGGAAAAACTGAAGAGGAAGTGAAAGTCCCGAGCCTAACACGAATTTTGCAAGATCTAACAGCTAACTTGGATCGATCGCAAGGGGAGGCACCCCAGGAAGGTATCATACCTAAGAGTACAAAATATCCCAGTATCTGAGAAGAAGAATTTTTCCCAAAAAATTGAGATTTGGATTAAGGCCACAAAGCAAAAACAACCAATAGTAAGAGCTTGTTATAGGTGCAACCAGCTAGGAGATGATTCACAGCCTGACAAGAATTGGAGAAGACAATCATGGAGGACCATTATGGAATAATAGGAAGATCACGCGCTCGGAACCTTACTCTCAAGGTGACCAACGAGAACAACTAGGAAAAGGATACCAAAATTAAAAATCTGTTATCAATGCCATAGGCGCGGACATAAAAGATCTGAGTGCCCATTACGAAGGGAATTAAACTACGACCACCGTCAGCCAGAACAGAGTTACAAGGATCAAACAAATTTTTTACAGCAAAGAACAAGTGGATTGAAAAAGGTGGTACAACCCGACCAATTAGAGAGTGAAGAGTAGAGCGTTCGCCCTCTACAGAAGACAAACTCAACGCTCTGCTTTAACTATAATAAGATCGGACATAGAAAGTTTGAATGCGCGCTGCCAAAGGGAAGAAACTCTAATGTTCGTCAAAAGGGAACGAGCAGTTCAGGAAGAATGATACAACTCGACGAATAAGAGAACCAATGGACAAGAGACTCGCCTTCACAAGTGAAAAAGGAGTATTCGTTGGTGATTGAAGGTACGCCCGAATTTGCAAACTCTAGGATATACGTTAGTTAAACTTGTTGCATTATCTCGGGAAAGGATACGCTTGAAAGACGAAGGTTTTTAGGTTAGCACTAGACAAACAATTCTCGGTCCTCAAGTAAACGTCGTGATTATTGAGCATTTCGTAGTGATCAATTTAAGAAATTAGTAAGATTAAACAACTATTTTTCCCAAAATGTTGAATGTATTAACCCAACCTTGTCCACACACTCAATAACAAACAACTCAAGGACACAACTTCGAAGTAAAGAGATGCAAGTAATCATCTACAATCTTTCGCATGAAATTTCAAGGACAAATTTTATTTAAGGGGGGTTGATTGTAACACCCCGGTCCGAACCATAGTAGTAACCACCTAGAATGTAATAACCCGATCAGGATCCTAGTTGTAATAACCTGGACTATAACTATCTATGGAGCGATCTAGCTCACACACTAGTATTAGCAACGATTAGTTGACGAGAACTTAGGTCGCTACATGAATAATGGAAAACCCTAACTCAACCCGAAATCCTAAATTGAACCGAAAATCCTAAAAAGGGTAAATACTTAGAGGCAGAGCCCTAACACTCAGAAAAGTCTCAGAACAGCTTAAATTAAGTAAATAACATAAAATTAAGTAAATATGAAAATTTTAACCACATAAAATTAAGTAAATATGAAAATTAAGTAAATAACATAAAATTAAGTATATTTTCAAAATTTGACACATGGGCACCTAAAATTAGATATTTATATACAATTAATTAATAAAATATAAAATAACAACAAAAATAACTAAATTTTCCTTGCATGGCCGTGCCCAAAAAGTTATTTTTTGCCTTTTCAAGCTTAAAAATGAAAATAGATGTATAAATTAAGTATTATTTTGACCTAATACTTTTTATATAAATAATATACATAATAATATAGTAATATAGGTCAAAAAAATAAACAAATAATTATTTAAAATCTCTACATAATAAATAAGTCAAAAAGTCAATTCTAATCAAATTAACTTAATTTAGCTTAAAAGCCTACACCTATTTAATTAATTGCTATCAAAATTTTGATAAATCATGAAAAGACTAAATTAATTGTAAATACTTTAATATAATAGGTTTTAGTAGGTTTAGATACCAAAAAGATACGTAAAATTAATATTTTATGCATATATATTCACAAAAATGTACCCAAATACAATTTAAAACATTAATTAAATACAAAATTAACTTTTTAGTCTCCCAAAGCATGGATGAAACCCCATCTGCAAAATCTGATATACACATCTCTCAAATAACTCCCGCCACTCCATACAACCAATGAGAATTGAGAAAATTCAAAAATTATGCATATATGTAATTATTATATCTCCATTTTAATTTTGTTATAAATAACACACCAAATACCCCTTCTCCACTACACATTCAGCTGAGAGAGATAAGGGAGGGCCACCATAAAATTTCTAAGGCTTCTAAGAAAGAAGGAGAGAAGAAGAGAGAATGAAGAAAGGAGGAGGAAAGGAATCAAGGAGAAAGCGTAAAAGCCAAGGCCCATTCTTTTTCAATCTCTGTAGCATCAAAAGAGGTAACTATAAAAAACCCATTCTCCCTCAAGATACCCCTCAATCCATCTCTATAACAAACCCTAAGAAAAAGAAATGAAAAATAACTATAAAAAAGGCGTTGTGGATGCAAATAGTGGACTGCTAGGACAAGATTGTGTTTTGTATGTGCTTTCATGTGTATGTTTTTACGTTTTATGGTTTGTGTGTATTCTGGAGTTTTGGTTTATGTGAGTTTATAACGTGCATGCAAAGAAAACATGTCAAAAATGCACACAACATAAGCTAAGCAGCCAAAACCCTTAGTAGCCTGATTTTCTGGATTTACTTACATTTTGCCACCAACTTTAAAATATCATAACTAATTGTAGAAAAATGATCTTAGAGTGATTTTTGTGTCCAGGCCTAGATTTTTGAGTTCTCTTTCATAAACAACTGGTTTGAAGTGATTTTGCTGGGAAGAACTCGAGATATGTTATTTTTTCTAAAGAGTTTCAGATCATAACCACTTTGAGTTGAAGACCTACAAACCATAAGTTAGAGTGAGAACTGAGCTTGGGTCAAAACATAAAACTTGTATAGGACATATTTAGCTGTCTGTTCACAAAAAAATGAGCCAACAATATGAAGTCTTGACAGGTCAAAGCCTATCCTAAACTCACTATTGTGATTCAGTGACTGACAGACCTCTCAGTCACACAATTTTGTGAGACCCAAAACTCAACTTTTTAAAAACCAAATCTAATAGTGGTAAACATGAACATTATAGCTAACATATTAAACTAATTACTAATTAGAAACCAGCCCAAAATACCCTCGGATAATACCCCCAAAAGTTTTGAGCTTTCTCTGTTAAAATCACATTCTGGAGACCCTTTTTAGGCTGACTGAACCCTATTTATAAATTGGCCAAGTTCTCAAACTTTTTCCAAATAACTTGCCTTAACACAAAATATCAAACATGTAGGGGATACCCTAAACTAAAAGCGCACCAAAAATAAGACCTATAGTCCTTGAATGGAAGCCCCAAAATTATGGCTAACAGAGGCCAAATTTCTATGTTTTTCACTATAAAATGCTGAAGCATTTTTACGAAAATAAAATAAATGACATTTTTACCTTAGGAACTTGTTGGGAATGTATACTGAAAAATCATGCTTTTTTATGTATTTTATTATGGATCCCTAGCATATTAATAGGAAACAATTTAAGATGGTTTTGCATTTATGATTTTATATTTATATTTGTGATGTATGAATGCATAGTCCGTATATTCTGTCAAGTATTTGACTCGATGTGTGTTGCACGAAAGATTGGGTCATAGGTTCTGACAGATTATACAGGTAAGCTCACAATCGTATTGGACCCGGACATTCCATTGGTACGATTGTAATACATCGTTATAGTAGCTGGTCTTGGCTAGGTCGAACGGATCAAATTCAGGTTTTGGGAATTCGATGCTCGAGTTCGATGTGTTAGTACAATTGGAGTGTATTAAGCGGGATCAACGGGATGATCGATTCTATACTGACTATATGAATTGATTCATATCCCGTATTATCATGTATTGCACGAACTCTTAATCCCGAAGTGATTGATTAATTGTGTTCAGATAATGTACAG
>JAULJZ010038763.1:0-14662 GCA_032270985.1 Heliamphora pulchella
ACCGCTGAAGCTTAATATCGTGCCATGGCTCATGCTACTGCTGAGATTGTGTGGTATAGATGGCTACAATCTGATTTGGGTGTTTTTCTTTCCTCTTTTACTTTTCTTTACTGTGATAACAAGAGTGCCATCCAGATAGCCCACAACTTTGTTTTTCATGAGTGTACGAAACATATCGAGATTGATTGTCACTTTGTTCGTCAATATCTTCAGCTTAGTATGATCAATCTTCCTTTCGTCTCTTCATCTTTGCAGCTTACTGACTTTTTCACCAAGACTTATAGTTTAGCTCGTTTTTGCTTTCTTCTTGGCAAACTCTCAATGCTCATTGGGCTCACATCATAATTTTAAGGGAGGTGTGAAAGTGGCATTTTTGTTATTTATTTGTTAGGTAAAGGGTAGTTTAGTCAATAATACTAATTAGGGTTTCCTAGTGTTTTAGTTTCTTTTTATATATTGTATAACCCATCATTAGTAGCTCTCTCAATTATTACAATAATAGATGGTTTCTCCTCCTCTCTTAGTTTGTATCAATTATAACCCTAAAATTCCCACAAGTGTCGTCCTATTTACAAACATCATAGGCATGCTAAGCCCATATAATTATAAACCCTATACAAATTGGATTCCTAGTGGGCTCATAACTTCACCCCAACCCAAATACATATAAATCAAAACATAATTATGTGCCCATACAATGCAAGATGCACATCAGCCCCGCAATCATTTCATACTTTTTTCGAAACTTATTATTGCTCTTCCATCTGAACTTTTGTAGTTATCTTGATGCACAAATGTTTTTGGCTAGGGTTTGAATATTTCAAGGTTGAGTCTTGTGTCTTTTCACTTTTGGTGGTGGAGATTTTTTTTGATAAAGCACAATTGCTAGATATTTATATCAAATAATATCTTGTTGGTATCTTCTGTTGCTGAAAGAGCAGTATAGCATAATGTATGATCCCCTTACATATGGGTGAAAGCAGGGGTGGAGTGAACACACACATGGAAACATAAGGTTAAACGAACTGAAAACAGGGGTGAAAGCAAGGGTGGAGTGAGGGCACATAGAAATGTCTAAGGTTGGGAATCTTTATGTGAACATCTATATATTATATATACCAATATATTGTAAGAAATATTTTTATCTGTTTAGTGTTATTGTGGACAATAAAATATGAATAAATATTAAAGATTGATATCAATTGCAATCTTTTTTGTAAATAAAAATAAAGATATATGTAAATTCGAAGTACTCTAATAATTTCAGTTACTTTTTTCCTATCATTTGATGGCTACCAAACCTATCTATTGACAAGGATTATACAAATTGGGTGATAAGTGGCAATACATTAAGGTGATTCTAAATTCACACACTTTGTTTCTTGGGACACCCGCTTCTACAGGTGTTAATGCATCGTGTACAAGTGTCTTAATGCATAAGATAGGTGTTCAAAGAGAAAAGCGTGTGCATCTAGAATCACCCAATTATGTTGTTTGCTGCAGGTTCTTCACAAATCAAAGGATTGAATAGGAATCAGCTGGTACCAGCAACTACTAATTTATGTTGTGTGATGTTGCCACTCCTTTCCTCTGCTTTAAAATGTGGTTTTGGCCCTTAATGCCTTTTTATTTATTGATAATAACTGTACACTACAGTCCGATGCTTAGGACGATAATTTATAGGGTTTTGCCAATGAATGTTCTTCGCTATATGGGTGATGTCCTTGCCATCTGCAAAACAATGGTGAACTAAAATATGGATATAGCTGAAATCTAGATCTAGGATAAGTAAACATATTATGAGATTCATTAATCAATTTCATTTGAACTGAAGTGCTAATTATTTCCTTAGGTTGAACCTCCAAATGACTCAGTTTGGAACACACCTAATTCAATTTTGACCTTATTGGCTTGACTTTCTAATCTTTTCATGAGACATCACGTATGAAGCTCTACCTTTACCGATTAAGCCATTGCTTTTTGGTTGTGATGCCTATTGTTGAGACTTTATTAGTTTAATTCTTTTCTATTTTTATTTTATTTCCTTAATAGGATTCTTGTACTTATCTTTATCTTTGACCTAATAATATAAATATGATATGTGGGAGAAGGAGGCTAATCAACCTCCCTAAACTCTTTCTTCTCATCTCTTTTCTTTTTTTCTATCTCTCATTCTTTCTTCTTCAAACCTTAAATCCATATTTTACTATTCAACTCCTATTACTTAAAATGGTTTGTATGATGCATTTTGTAAAAATCAAGAAAGGATGAAACTAGAAAAACAAAATTGATACTTGCAAAGACTTGGTAGCTTAGGGGGTTTATTTTCTGTTCACATATATCTAAAAGCATTGAAATTTCCCAAAGACTTTCTCTTCAAAATCAAAAAGAAGCTTTTGTTTTTCTTTTCGTATTGTGAAATCATTTTTCTTACAGGTCTCAAGATTGGGCTATGGCTGTATGGGGCTTAGTGGAGGCTACAATGCACCTGTTCCTGAAGAGGATGGCATTTCAATATTAAAACATGCATTCAGTAAAGGAATCACATTCTTCGATACATCAGATTATTATGGTGCCCACGGTAATGAAATATTGTTGGGAAAGGTAATTAAGTGAGAACATGCTTTAATTAAGCATCTTTACATTTTTGCTTGACAGAATACTTTGAATAGTTTTTTGAATTTTGTTTCTTCTTTTTAAATGCTGACCTTGACATTGCACTACAGTGTATTTTGCGCACCTAAGCATTTTAGTCAGTGTTTTAGACAAAAATTGACTTATTTGAAAGTCAGCTCCGCTTTCTCTCACTTGGTTTTTTGTTTTCTTTTTACTGTTGATTGTTGACCATATCATTATATTTTGGTGTGTTTTCCATATCTAAGCATTTTAGTCAATTTCAGGCAAATTTGTTGTATTTTAATTAGTCTGCTTTGTTCTCGTAAGAAATTAACAAATAAATGAAAAGGAGAAAATTTGTGAGCTTTGAAAGGCTCTTATGTCCTTTCTTTTCCTTTCTTTTTTCTCATTCAGTGTGTTTCTGCAGGTATACTCTAGTTATGATTGTTTATTAGAGTACTGAATGTAACGTCATTCACATCTTTCATTTGCTTGATAAGTTTATAAATGAATTAATGTAAACATATGCTATCCTTACACTTCCGGACTCCATTTTCTTCTTCTTCTTTTTATTTTATATATTTTATTTTTTCCTTGGGGGTGCAGGATGCATGTTTATTGGAAATTAATGCACCATTTTGATCATTGAACTTGGATTTTTATAAAAAGAAATAAAAGACGTGGAAAATATTGATGCTATTGGTATAGGCAATTCGTTTATGTTGTGTTGATTAATAAATAAAAATTTTCATATATCATGTAATCGTATGTAATTTTATTGCTCATATAGCATGAAATTTGATTGATTGTGTAACGTGACATTTGACCAATACTAGTTGCAAAGTTGATTCATATTCAATAAGGCTGCTTTCCTTGAAAAGGGGAAGATTCTTTCTTTAATTGACCATTATGAAATTTTTGGTATGATTTGCCAATCTATTGAGTTTGACCATAGGGCCATAGGACTGCATTCCATTTCTAGTTTTCCCAACTTTAAAGCGGGCCTCGTATATTTTGTGTAAAGAAATTAGACAAAAAAAGCTCAACCCACACAACTCCTTAAAACTCAAGTGTTAAGGAAATGAGAAACTGAGCTTTATATACCATACAGAAGGACCTCTCAATGAGCAATGTGGAACAATCCAAGGCACGTCCTGGAACACAACAACCGGATACTCGGTACGTTGGGAGGAGAGCAACTTAACTCTGATACCAAGTTGAGAAGCCTAACCCACACAACTCCTTAAAACTCATGTGTTAAAGAAAGGAGAACTAAGCCTTATAAACCACGCGGAGGGACTTCTCAATGGGTGATTTGGGACAATCTAAGACACCCCTTGGACCACAGCAGTCAAATACTCAACACGCTGATAGGAGAGAAACCTAGCTCTAATGCCAAATTAATAAGTCTAGCTTACACAACTTCTTAAAATTCTGCTGTTAAGGAAATGAGAAACTGTGCCTCATAAATCTCCTAATGAGCGATGTGGGACAATCCAAGACACTTCTTGGACCATAGCAGCTGGATACTCGGCACGCTGAGAGGTGAGCAACCCAACTTTGATATCAAGTTGAAAAGCCTAACCCACACAACTCCTTAAAACCCAAGTGTTAATGAAGAAAAAATTGAGTCTTGTAAACCGTGCAGAGGGGTCTCTCAGTGGGCAGTGTGGGACAACCCAAGAGAAACATCAAGATTTTTTTCCCTGTTGGTGGTTGGGGGGTGAGTGGGTGGAGAAGGATGGGGTTCTTATGAAGCTCCTTTTATAGAGGTGGATAATAATGTTTTGGTCAATAATAATGTTTTCTTGGGACGACACCAGAAAACTGGGATAAAATTAATTTTGTTAGTTGGAAATATGCAATTGAAAATATATTTTTATGATTTTGATTTACACTGTATATTTGTCAATTGCACGTACAATTGTTGACAACTATCCTTTCTACTTAGGAATATCAACACTCTTTCATATCAAGGCCCATTAATTTCATTTTACTATGCTTTTCAAAATGTTATGTTTTTGGTGGATTTTGCTAGAGGGAAAAGAAATTATTTTTCTAGGCTTTTGGTTATGTTCTTTAATTTGACAGACACTAATGTGCAGGCATTAAAGCAATTGCCTCGGGAAAAGATCCAGCTAGCCACAAAATTTGGCGTTGTCAAAATTGAACCTACTCATATGATAGTGAATGGTACTCCTGAATATGTTCGCTCCTGTTGTGAGGGTAGCCTAAAGCGCCTTGATGTGGAATACGTTGATCTCTACTATATACACCGGATTGACACAGAAACACCTATAGAGGAAACAGTAAGTGTTAATAGTTCTTTTCACCACTTGTTTTTAATACACTTCATTGAAAAAAGTTAAGCTGCAGTTATCAGTTAATGCTACAGAGTAATTAGTAGCTACCATGATATTAGAGCAAGTAGGTGTAATGTTCTGTCTTTTTAAGTTTCCTGATAATATATACATTAACTGACATGCATGTTCCACACATCAGGAAAAACCTGGCACATGTGAGTGGCTGTGCGGATGAAATTATTAATAACTTGCATGATTCTCCATCAACTTAAGATTTTAGAGAAACTGTCTCTTAACGCCCTTTAATCTCATGATTTCATTTCCTTTTTTTTCTTTGTTACCAGAAAATTTATTTTATTGTCTTTTTTTTTCACTTTATTATGTAATTAATTATAATGGTTTGTTCACTCCACCACTATATGTGATGGTGCAATTTATTGATTGATGAAAGTCAAATTTCTTTTGAATTGTAGATGGGTGAACTTAAAAGATTAGTTGAAGAGGGTAAAATAAAATACATTGGGCTATCTGAAGCTAGCCCTGACACGATAAGGAGGGCACATGCAGTTCATCCCATCACTGTTGTACAAATGGAGTATTCTCTTTGGACTCGTGATATTGAGGAAGAAATAATCCCGCTTTGCAGGTTTCTTCGTATTCACCCAATTTTCTGCATAGCATTTTGCAATTTCTTGTACATTTTTTTGGTTGGCAACAAAATATTGAGCTTTCTTTTACATCTTATTTATATATTTGCTAATAAACCTAATACACTTAACTTTGACGATGTAGATGGAGGTTTGATTGTCCTGGCCTCTTTTTCTTAGTGGCCGCAAGTTACACTATGCCAAAACATCACTTATTTGTTTACATATTGCTCTTGATTAGCTGTCATTTACAAAAGAAGCTTATCTGGACTAGATAACTTATTTTTCATTTAACATTTATTTCACTTTAATCTGATTTTTGAACTAGTAATTTCCGTGTCAAACTCTGAGCAATTCTCTTTTCATTTAGTCTAGAAAGCTTTCTAATTTTCATATTTTCCCCTTATATTTTTCTATTGGATTATTTGATAACCAGGGAACTTGGAATTGGAATAGTACCATACAGCCCTATTGGTCGAGGGTTTTTTGCTGGCAGGGGAGTAGTGGAAAGTTTGCCTTCAAGCGGTTTCTTTGTACGGAATTAAATAGACCTACCCTCCACTTTTTCAAATTCCTTAATGTAGATAATTTACGATATCACACACTGATTTAAATTCATTTTGATATTTCCTCTTTTTGCTTATTTGAACCAATTTTCTGATCATATAAACAACTTTTCATTCTATCAGGCATCACATCCTAGGTTTCAAGGACAGAACTTTGAGCAGAACAAGATGCTTTACGCACGAATAGATGCTTTGACAAAAAAGCATGGATGCACGTCTGCTCAACTTGCACTTGCGTGGGTTCTTCATCAAGGAGATGATATTGTTCCTATTCCTGGTGAGTGATGTCCATCAAAATTTTGATTCATCTTTAATGGTATGTTTAGTAGAAAAGATGGAAAAGGAGGGGGAAGGGAAGGAGAAAGGAAGAGGATTATTTTTATATTTTGCCTTTATATCCTTAGTGAATAAAATGCTGTGGCAGGAGGTTGAGAACTCTGGGTTGATGAGATGAGGTGGCTATGGAGGCCTCAAGGAAGATGGCAGGCACTAAGACAATCGGAGATCATCAGAGGTGATAAAAGCCCTTGGGGGAGGAGGGAGGGGGGAGGGAGAGAAAAGAGAGTAGTGGAGAGTTTTGAGGGCAATCAATAGATCCTTGTGCATAAAGAGAAGCCCCTTGTACTAGTGTCACTCTATGTTGTTGTATGAGTAGTGAGCAAGAATCGTATACAAGTGTCACTCGGGCACGAGACAACGTGTGTGTTGGCTACGCCAAAAGCATATTAGGTATTTTTGAATTTAATTTTGATATTTGGCTACGGCTACAGTAGGTTTTGGATATAACCAGGTACGTTTTGGGTTCGCGATTGATACATAAATGGGAACGTCATAGCTTATATGAAATTTTTTAATAAGTATATGGGTCCAAAAATAAATAACTTTTTTGTATTTAAAAAGCAATTAAAATCCCATAAGAAAACAAGACACACACCTATTGTCATATATTAATTAGATGAGTGGATCTAGTTTCAAGAGAAAGAATTAGAGAAAGAGAAGAGCATGGGTGGATCTATAGCACATGTCTAGTTTTTGAGAGAGAAAATGAGAGGGGGAAAGATGAGGAGTTGTGTTTTAAATTGTGGTATCCGTATATGTATTGGTATCAATAATACTGCCCATATATCACCGAAATCAGACTGTACCATCCAATACAGAAATAAATATCAGTACTGGAGATCCAAAAATCTGATACGTATAGATCGATTCGTATATTTCGAGCCCTGCTGATGGTGGTTATACAAAGAAGAAAATTATTTTTAAAAAGTGATATAAACTTTTTGTGGAAAAACCATTAACGAGGTTTGACTTAACACTTTAGTTCAAACTACATAAGGATTGTGTGTTCCCTTTTGAGCTATACAAGGGTTATGTGCTTTTGGGCAAATAAATATGCAACAATATAAAAAGAAACTTATTTTATAGCAATAAATATGCAACAAGATATTCATATAATAACAATGTCAAATACAGTTATACAACGATTGTTCGATGAGAAGTAACAAACACATATCTCACACCCTTGTTCAATTGCCAAGTGTTCGACACGAGTACATTTATTTTGAAGAGTGCATATGTAGCATATTAATAGGAACACTTGTTGCTGCTCAAACTGCAGTGGGAAATGGTTTTGGTACATTAGAGGATCGAGGATTGAGGAGAATATTTGGAAATTATTTTATATTGGTTAACAATTCTGACAATCACATGACTTAAAGGTTCATTAATCGTATATTTCGTGTTTATAAATATTTAAGAGACCTTAACAAAAACTATTGTATCCATCGATGGAATTGTATCTTCATCCAACATGCCTTTTTAAGTATTTTTTTCAATTGCAGCCTGTTAATCTCTCAGGCACTAAGTGGGTGTTTGGATCATGGATTTGTGAAGGGATTTGTGAAGGGAAAGGAAAAGGTAAAAGAAAACAAATAAGAATATAATAAAGTTAAGAAGCTAAGTTTATTTCTTTGATTTCCATCCTTCTGTAGAATTTCTATCTCAACAATTGTTTCTCTACTAAACACCCCTTCCCAACCCGCCCAGAGCGACTGCTGGCCAGAGAGCAAAGAGGCTAACAGGAAATACAATAGCCTGTCTCTTGGACAACCACTACTTTTCTTGCAGGGAAGATTGTGCTCCCTCCCTGAATCCACTAGCGAGTCTTCTCCGTAGTTCTTCCTCCTTATCCTTGAAGAAGTTGAATCGATTTCTTCGTTTCTAACCTTTTTCTCTCTCTTATATCCCTCTACAAATCCATGATTTAGATGCATCCTAAATGGCAAGGAATTGTGTTGAAGTCACATTTTTTCGCAATTTCCCTATATGCATGATCCTTTTAACATATAAAGTCTCTACATCACCAGTGATGGACATCCAATGAAGGATAAGAATACCTGTCATAGTTTAATATACTAATCACTTCATGCAAGCACATCAATGTCCAAAAGTTTTGACTTAAATTTTACTTCCTAGACGCATCGAGTCAAAAGTACATGATTATTAAAGAACATGGAATACTGCCATTTCTATCCCTTTCCTTTGGTTTCCTATCCTTTTCGTTTTGTCCCTCCCATTTTTTCCAAGGAGAGGCAGAGCAGAAAGAACATGGAATACTGTCATTTCTCGAGTGTCAGTGCAGCCTCTATTGCGCAAAGTCATCATGCGCATACAAATTTAGATCCAATAGTTTCTGTATCTGTAACTATGAATTCTCATATTCTTACAAATTTCCTCTTGAGATAGTCATATTGCTAATCCCTTGTATGTGCTGCTTTGGTATCCACCACTATTTTCAGGGACAACTAAGATAAAAAATCTTGATGATAATGTTGGTGCTGTGAGCGTAAAGCTGACAAAGGATGATGTAAAAGAGATCACCGATGCAGTGCCCATCGATGAGGTGGCCGGAGGTCGAGTACGTGACGCTGTTGATAAGTTCACATGGAGGTTCGCGAACACCCCACTGCCAAAGAATTCCGAGTGATCGTCCTGATATAGGGTCTGATAGTATGTTTTTCTGTCAACTTTCACACTTCTTCCTATAGGATACGGGATACCGATGCTTTATAAGATCATGATGTTCGTGTGCTACTTTCTGTGAACATGGAAATGCGGAGGGATGACTGCCGTGTTTTTTGGACAAAACCGAACTTTATTTATTGATCTTAGTGTGCTATCTTACTTTTGAGGCAAAAACATATAGGGTGACTTCCATGTTTTGGACAAAAAGTAAACTTAATATAAGTATTTTACCTAGTTGTGCTATAATCTCTTCTCTGGAACTTCTTACTTTTTGTATTACTTTTGCCAAACAGAGCCTGGTAAGATCATTAGGTTTCCTATATCTCACTTAGGCTCTACTCTACTAATACTGGAATTGGCATGGGTGTTAGCTGCCTAGAGGCTGCACCATAAATACTTCTCGGCCATCTTTCTACTTTATTTTCTTGGGGGCATTTGCTCTTAAGCTAAGAAGTACGAACACTTACATGGAGAAAGTGTATCATATCGGACACTTGTGTCGGATACCGATACTCCTCAAACAATGTTAAAAATGTGTCATTAGTTTTTCAACATATCTTAACTAAAAAATTAAATTTATAATATTCCCTATGTCGGGTATTCCTTTTTTTTCTAACCATCAGCGGCAAGTGTTAAAGAGGAGGCCAAACCAACCCAACCTAGACATTTTTCTGACACTTTAATGGTTCAAGAATAACCAAACATGTCGAATGTGATAAATCTCTTCCTATTAGCAATATTTTGCATATTCAAAATGCAATTTATGTATACTAAATATATTTTAAAATGTTTACAAGATGAATATATTAGTTTTTAATTTAATTAATGATATGTTACATGTTTTTCATTACATTTCAATAAATTATTCATATATGTAGCATATAATAAAAATATAAAAATATAAATTTCTAACATGCACTAGATATATCTTGTCCTGCATTTTTTAAAATTTGACCTCTTGTCAGCGTGTTTATATCGTGTTCATGTTGTGTTTATGCTACTTAGCTTTTAAGTTAGTAGCAACGTTGGGTATAGGATCTGCACATGCATCATCATTATTTTTCTTGTTTTGTTAACCACTAACTTATTTAAAAGTTTAAACCGAGTAATTTTTTGTTATTTATATTCTCAATACACCTTTTTAGGTGTGGTCAAGTTCTTCTACATAAGCCACAAGCCCCAAGAAGCTGCAGAAGAGGATGATATATAAAAAGTACCTTGGATGATGGACGAACTAGCTGTGGTGCCTGGCACAGCAGGTGCCACCAAAGCACTGGGCTCTGCGAGGGCATACACTCGTCCTTGCGAAGCTTGTCTTGGGTATGCTCCGGAATTACTCTGAACACCTCCTCCCCGAGGGCAGTTCCAACGAAGGTGACCCGCTTGGCCACATTAAAAACAAGAATGATCCTCCTGTCGCCCCTTCAGTGGGCACTCCCTAGCACAATGCCCCAGCAATTTTCAAAAGAAGCAAAACATCTCCCGACGCTCAGAACGCCTTGATAAGGCAACAGATGACGTATGCGCCAAAAATGACTGTCGTTGAGGTCCCGTGGGACAAGGATTAGGACCACCCGACTTTCACTTCCTCAATTGGCGCCCACTTGTTTGCGCCCTTAGACCTCCTGTTGTGACTTCCTCTCCTTGATCTTCTGGTTCTTAGCCAATGCCTTATCAACTTTGATGGCAGCCTCCGCTAACTTCACGTAGACCCGAGTCCCAAGAACAGCAACCTTGGCCTTGATAGAGGGTCGAAGGCCCCGTTCCAATTGTTAAGTGCGCAGCTCTTTAGTTGCCACCATCTCTGGTGCAAATTGTGACAAATTAGCAAACCTGGCCTCGTATTGAACCACTGTCATGTTCCCCTAGATGAGGGAACGAAACTCCTCCTAGTGGGTGCCCCTTGAAGATCCTGGAAAGTACTTCTCTAGTAAAACCCTTGTGAAAGTTGCCCACGTATCCTCCACGGTTGTCTTGGCAAACTTCCACTACTCCCGCGAGTATTTCCGAAGTTGGAACGCTGAAAATCTTACCCTCAATTCGTCTTCCATGATTCCCAGCATGTCAAAAATCGCAGTGATCACTCCCATCCATTCGGTAAAAGTTTTAGGATCAGAATTCCTAGAAAAAGTTAGAGGATCCATCCATCGAAACTCTCTCATCATCTTCGCCGCCCTCGACTCAGGAGCTCTTGCTCCTTCCCTAGCCACCTCTACTAAAGCTCGCATCATCGTGAACATCTTCCGTATGACATCAACACTGCATGCCTGCTCCTACGGGGCATGCCTATCCCCTTCTTCAAGAACTCGGGCAAAAGCACGACATTGGCCGTGACCTCGACCTCTACCTCTTCTTGGTAACATCGCTCTCTATAAGGAAGGATAAAGAGAGGAATCAATACAAAATGGTTAAACTATTATATCTTTCATCAATAACGTTATCTTTGATCAAGACATCACTTAACAAGTATAACCATATCAACACATATCACGTAACGAGGAAGATTAATCGGAATGGCACACCAATCTGGGTAACTCGCTTGGATTTCTTGTTAGAATGGACGTCGACCAAACGTTTTTTAACTCGAACCCCGCACTAGTCAATCGGACGCCCAAGAACAAGACACATCATCCTAAGAATCCAATCTCCATACCCAAATACCACATATCGTGCAAACGGTATTCCATTTTAAAGAGGTATCATGCAAGCACACCAAAACATGAATGACACACATCAATGCAAACTCTCACGTGATGGGTTAACCATTCCCACGACTCATACGTATTTGAACCTAGACCTCTGATGCCAATCTGTAACGCCCCAATTTTGTAACAATAAGATCTCGCGATATAAAAAGTGAAAAGACCCAAGTTAAAGACTTTAAGACAAAATGATCAATCGAAACTAAGCCTTGTTTGAAATTAAAACTAACACCTTTAATTTTTTCATAAATAGTAGAAGTAAATAAATTCATTTTATCGTAAAATAAACCTCCAAATAGACTAATATATGCCACCACAGATACCCTAAAGATACCAAACGAAACTCCTTTTTAAACTAAATTTTCTAAGAATTTCACCTAGCAGAGATCGCTCGAGCGGACCCACCACCGCTTGAGTGGTGGGCTACTCGAGAGCCCCTAAGGCTAAAAACTTAAAAATTTTCGAAGTGTTGGAAAAAATCAACCATTCTCCTCATAGTTTAAATATAGTTTTAAATATGTAAAAATCTAAAGTTAAATACGCATTTGGCTCTAAAATAATTCCATTTAACTCCAAAGCACGTAATTTTAACATTTTAATCCATATAGTCGATACGCAAACTAAGTAACCGAACCTGAAACACTTTCCCAACTCCTTTACATGTATGCAAATCATGAATCCATAGGCTTCGGGCCTTACAAATCGGGCATTACTAACTCTCAAACATACATCCAAAGTGCAAAAGAATTATGATTACATTGATCAATACATAAAAGATTATCCCAAGAATTCTGTAATTCTATCAAAATTAACCCAAAGAGGTTTCCACGGGCCTATATCTCATTCTGCTATCTTCTTTCCACTATCACCTGAAATGTGTTACACACCATGAGTCGAGACTCGTAGAAAATAGATTAAAGATGAACAAATGTATAACATTCGAGTATATCTATGTGAAATGCAACACACGATTTTCTGAAAAGAAGAACCAGTTTTATTTCTAAACCAAACACCCTTCGCATAACCGATTTTCTATTTATAAGACCAACTCCATTTATTCCTTCATTACCTTATCATTACAAACCATTTCTAATTCTCAATTATCCGCATACATACACGCGCGCACATGCGTCTACAAAGTCTTTCAAAATTCATACCATTTCATGGTTTAAGTTTTTAAGAACAGATGTTGGACGAGTCTATAGACCCATGCATAACCACTACCGACCGAGTCACATGGGACCCGCCAAGTGACAAATGCATTCCATAACCCGCCTCTGACTTATAGACCCCTGCATGGCCACTACTGACCGGGTCTCAAGAGACCCACTAAGTGGCAGTTGTGTTCTATAATCTGCAGCGACTCACTTAATCTGGCAGTTTTTCGGTCTTTCACCGAGGAGCTGAACTAGCCCATAATTAAATGATCTTGGGATCCAAATCGGTTCATTCATTCATTTCATTGTTTTCAAAATTTCACACACAAGTCCTGTTTGAGGCAAAACTATCAAGATCATTATTTTGGTAAACAATTTTCAATAAAAAATAATTGGATAGGCAATTGTTGAAACGGGCTTCAGATAAAACTTTTAATATTGAACGATCAAAATAAAAACCCGTGCCACCACAGTTAATTTAGATGAATATCTTTTTGATCGATTCTCCAACTACGATTTTTGATTCCGAGTTGAAACTTCTGTCAGACCTTCTACTGTATTTTCTTATGCGATTCCCTAACGTAGTGCGGGTTATGATCCTTCGAAAACTTGTACCGACAGAACTTGATCAACCTAGTCTTCAAGACGAGTTATAAATTTTGTTCAGCGTACCCGCATATTTATAGGACTACAGTAGGGACTTAGAGAGTAATTATGACAAAGACTTCTAGTGTAACCCAGATACGTATCCAGCAATTTTCGCAAATAAGCAATTTCTCAGTGGTATTTGTAATTATAAAAATCTTACAGCGATTTTTGTAATTTTCATAAATTACTAAATTACAATTCACGCCACTAAAGAACGGTAATTGTACTCTAAGCCATAATATCTCAAGACCATCTTGTATTGAGCTCCTGTTATTAAATACTTAACTCATATTCTCACGTTAAGATTTTCGATATCCACCAATTAAATTTAATTGTTGACAATTTAATTTAATCGGTATCTTTAAATTCCTCAAACTCTTCTGCTTAACTTATTTGACCGCTGGATAATCAAATCCACATGCAGGGTTCGGTTCGAACAAAACTTATAAGTTTCCTTAAGGGGGTATCGTCAATCTCGATCATTCGAGATGTGGATTTCGTCAATAATTAATATTCACCATATAATTAATACAGCTATACAACTTACTGGAAATATAGACACATATAAGATCGCACTCTCTAATGAATCAAAATAACGAATATTAAATATACACAAATTAATAATTATTCAGGATTAAGAGTATAAGTATTCTCATAATAACGTTGGGGTATGAATTAATTTATATAAACAGTTTAAAATTAATTACCTAAATGTGTCCCGTTCAATACACATAAAGTATACTAGTACAGAGAGTCGAAACAATAGACGACACTATTATCTGTTTCTCGTAACCAAGACAGATCTACTAAAACTCTGTGCTATAGTCGTACCAATAGTATATTCATTTTCATCTAAACAGTGAACAAATACTTATATTCTGCAAGAACTTAAAATCTGGTCTTCTGTGTGCAAGTCGTACTACACACATTAGATTAAATACTGTATATAATAAATGGCATCTATGCATAACATTAAAGAAAATAATATTTTATATATTA
>JAULJZ010038784.1:0-14660 GCA_032270985.1 Heliamphora pulchella
ACTCATCGGTATTGTTGATCTCATGGAGAAAATCTCAACCATTGACGACTCAAAGTACTGTACATTATCTGAACACAGTTAATCAATTACTTCGGGATTAAGAGTTCGTGCAATACATGATAATACGAGATGTGGATCAATTTATATAGTTAGTATAGAATCGATCATCCCGTTGATCCCGCTCAATACAATGCAAGTGTACTAACACATCAAGCTCGAATATCGAATTCAAAACCAGAATCCGATCTGTTCCACCTAGCCAAGACCAGCTACTATAACTATGTACTACAATCGTACCAATGGAATGTCTGGGTTCATTACGATTGTGAGCTTATCTGTATAATCTATCAGAACCTTTGACCCGATCTACAATGGAGTACGCACCGAGTCAAATACTTGATAGAATATATAGACTATGCATTCATATATCACAAATGTAAATATGAAACTATAAATGCAAAACCATCTCAAATGTTTCTCATTAATATGCCAGGGATCTAGAATAAAATACATAAAAAGCATGACTTTTCAGAATACATTCCCAACAATACTTTCCT
Organism: Heliamphora pulchella; assembly: GCA_032270985.1. Classification (NCBI taxonomy): domain Eukaryota; kingdom Viridiplantae; phylum Streptophyta; class Magnoliopsida; order Ericales; family Sarraceniaceae; genus Heliamphora; species Heliamphora pulchella. Next base: position 558 of record JAULJZ010038784.1, read on the forward strand.
GATACTATCTGAGATATTAATATATATCAAATCAATCCCATATCTATAAAAAAATCAACACAAAGCAGGCCCGGGAGAGAGAAAATAGATGGCCACCACCAGCCACCACCGGCGCTGCCTTACCGCCGCCTTCAGGCGACTCTTGTTGCCTCATCCGAGCTCCGTTTTTTACGAGCTTTATATCGTTGGAAAGCTCTCAAAATATAAAATTTTTTTGTCAAAAAATCTGTTGGAAAATTGCCCGAACGATAAAAAATGCTGCTGGTCGCAACAGCACTGCGTCGCCAATTTCTCGAGACTTTTTCGACCTCTTTTCGAACTCCGTTTTCGACGTATTTTATACCAAAAAGAAAGCTCTTGAAAAGTACTACTTTTTTATTAAAAAGTCTACTCGAAAATAGCTCAAACAACTGTCGAAAAATCGCCTAGAACAAACTGCCGCCGCTCACTAGCGCCGCCACCTAGAACTTCTAACTTCCCGAGGATTTTTCGACCTCTTTCCGAACTCCGTTTTTGATGTATTTTATATCGTTGGAAAGCTCTTGAAAATTAGAATCTTTTTGTCAAAAACAATGTCGAAAATAGCATAAAAAGTTATCAAAAAACTACCTAGAAGCTACTGTTGCTGCTGGCTTGTTTGCTGCCTGTTTGGATTGTGATTTGGCCCAATTTTTTTTTTCTAGTTTTGACAGTATTTTGAGTTATGTTTTCTTGTTATTTTATGTTTAAAAAATTACCCAAAAAATAGTCTCAAAAACGGCTTGAAAAATCTTAAAAATCGCCGCCAAAATCGGGCTATTTTGGTGATTTTTTCTCCCTGTTTTGACTTGTTTTTTATACTGTTTTTCATTAATAAATATTACAAAAAAACTCACTGGAAAAAACCATTTAAAATTATTAAAAACTTACCGCAGTTCGTGGCCCTTTAAAACCCAATCCACTGCCGGTGTCGCCTCCGTTTTTCGTGTTCTTATATATATTCAACTTGTTATTAAATAATCTAAACAGATATTTTAAAAACAAAAACTAACTATTACATCGATCCTATGTTCTGAAGGCTCACATTCAATCTATAATGGTCAATACCAGTGATTAAAAAAAATAATCATCATTCATAAATCATTTAATCAAACATGAATTAATGACGATTATAAAATTGGGATTAGAACACCTGCAAAACAAAATTAGTAATAGTTCTAAAACTACCCAGCCACGATAAGCGAAAACAAAAAATAAAATGGCTCTGATACCAATTATTTGAGGCAAAATTGCCAAGATATTTTTTTTTTGCAAACGATTATCTGAAAAAAATTAACTGGATGGGCAAACGCCGAAACAGGTTTCAGATAAATCTTTTGATGACGAACGATCAAAATAAAACCCGTTCATCCGAAATTAATTTAGAAGAATACCTTTTTACCGGTCGAATCTTGAACTACGATTTGAATCTGAGTTGAAGCTCCTATCAGATCTTCTATTGTATTCTCTTATGCTATTTTCGGATATAGTGTGGGTTATGATCTTCTAAGAACTCGTACCGGTAGAACCTGGACAACTTTAGTCTTAGAAGACAAATTATGAAACTGGTTCAGCCTACCCGCATATTTATAGGGCTACAGTAGGGACCGGGGGTGCAATTATGAGTAAGACATCCAGTGGAACAAAGATACGTATCAGCAATTTTTGTAATTAAGCAAACCTTATAGCGGTATCTGCAATTATGAAAAACTAGCAGCGGTTTTTGCAATTTTCATAAAACACTAAATTACAGTTCACACCTCTAAAAAATTATAATCGCACTCTGACCTATAATCTGAAAACCATCTAGCATTGAGCTATTGTTATTAAATACTTATTATTTCTCCCCACGTTAAGATTCGTGATATCTGCCAATTAAATTTAATTACTGACAGTTTAATTTAATCGGCATTTTGATATTCCTTCAATCCTTCTGCTTAACTTATTTGACTGCCAGATAATCAAATCCACCTGTAGGATTTGGTCTGGTCAAAACTTATAAGTTTTCTTAAGGGGGTATCGTCAACTCCGATCTTTCGAAACGTGAATTCCGTCAATAATTAATATTTTCCATATAAATAATACTGTTATCTAACTCACCGAAAATATAGACCTATATAAGATCGCACCCTCTAATGAATCAAAATAACGAATATTAAATATATGTAAATTAATAATTATTTTAGGATTAAGAGGATAAGCATTATTCATAATAACCTTGGAATGTGAATTAATTTATATAGTCAGTATAAAATTAATTTTCTCAAATGTCCCGTTCAATACACACAAAGTGTACTAGCACAGAGAGTCGAAATAATAGACAACACTATTTTCTGTTTCCCGTTACCAAGACAGGCCTATTAAAACTCTGTGCTACAGTCGTACCGATAGTATATCCATTTCTATCTAAACAGTGAATATAAAATTTATATTCTACAAGAACCTAAAATCTGATCTTCTGTGTGTAAGTCTTACTCTACACACCAAATTAAATACTATACAAATATTGAACATCTATGCATAACAAAGAAATAATATACATATATTGCTCATAAAGATTCTCATAAAATCAAATTTTAATTTTATTAAACTAAAATTAAATACTAAAAACATGATTTTTAGTATACCAACCCTAACAGACGGTCCCCGACATAACTTAAAATTGCCTCTAGCACATCTAGTTCTTCTTATGATCTTAAACTGACTCGTCAGTCCCCGATATGACCTAAAACTATTTCCAATTTTTTCAATCCTCCTCATGACCTTAAATTGACTCGTCGTTCCCGACATGACCTAAAACTGTCCCTAGTTTTTTTTGGTCCTTCTCATGACCTTAAACTGACTTATCGGCGCTCGACATGACCTAAAACTATACCTAGCACCTCCAGTCCTCCTCATGACCTTAAACTGACTTGTCGGTCCTCGACATGACCTAAAACTGTCCCTAGCACCTCCGGTCCTCCTCATGACCACAAACTGACTTGTCAATCCCCGACATGACATAAAACTGTCCCTAACACCTTCGGTCCTCCCCATGACATTAAACTGACTCACCGGTCCCCGGCACGACCTAAACTGTCCTTAGTACCTTCGGTCCTCCTTATGATCTTAAACTAACTCATCGGTCCCCAACATGACCTAAAACTTTCCCTAGCAACTTCGGTCCTCCTCATGACCTTAAATTGACTTGTCGGTCCTCGACATGACCTAAAACTGTCCCTAGCACCTCCGGTCCTCCTCATGACCATAAACTGACTTGTCGATCCCCGACATGACCTAAAACTGTCCCTAACACCTTCGATCCTTCCCTTGACTTTAAACTGACTCGCTGGTCCCCGACACGACCTAAAACCGTCCTTAGCACCTTCAGTCCTTCTTATGACCTTAAACTAAGTCATCGATCCCCAACATGACCTAAAAATTTTCCTAGCAACTTCAGTCCTCCTCATGACCTTAAACTGACTCACTAGTCCCTAACACGACCTAAAATTGTTCCTAACACCTCCGATCCTCTTCATGACCTTAAACTGACTTGTTAGTTCCCGACATGACCTAAAATTGTTCCTAACTTTTTCGATCTTCCTTTTGACCTTAAATTGACTTATCGGTCCCCGACATGACCTAAAACTTTCCTTAGCACCTCCGGTCCTCCTCATGACCTTAAACTGACTCGCTGGTTCCTAACATGACCTAAAATTGTCCTTAGCCTTTTCGATCCTCCTTATGACCTTAAACTGACTCACCGATCCCTCACACAACCTAAAACTGTCCATAGCCACTCCGATCCACCTTATAACCTTAAACTGACTCGCCGGTTGTCACACGACCTAAAACTCTGTCCCATTTACTCATTCGATTCTTCTCATTACCTTAAACTAATTATTCGGTCCTCGCACGACCTAAAAGTTACCCCTTTCATTCTTCAGTCCTTGTCACGACCCTAATCCTATTTACACGTATCATTTTTTCTATGCATCATGATTTGTCTGCTTGCATCATATATATTGCCCCGCGAACTACGACCGGTTTGATCCTTAACAATAGGGGTACGTAGAAAGCTCGATGGACATTCAGGTTTAACCACGCTTTTCTGTATGTTTTGTTTGTACCTAAGATTGGAGACTTGTTCGATCGGTTCATCTTTAGGGCTTTGACATTCACTTGCACCACGAGTTGCTGCAAGGTCCGTCAAAGAGGGGTAACTGTAGACATTCCAATCTAACCAAGTTGAATCTTAGGCACCCACCTTGAATGCACCCCGATGACAAAAAGAATGAGAATCAAGCTTGGAGATCCTTCTAAGCAAGCGAAAACACAAAAAACCATCAAACAGCCCAAGCTGTGACCTTTATTTCTAACGGCCGCCACATTTTGATCTTGGCTGCAACTTTTCATGTGATGACCATGACATTTTGATCCTAGCCGCAACATTTGGCTACCATAAAGGTAGCAACCTGTACTATAAAAAGAATAAAGATTACGACCTGAACTGTTAGAAAGCAAAAAGGTAATGGATGTGACTATTACCACTTTTGGGATAGGTGGCAGCATCCCAGAGGGGGTCTGGCTTTCCTTTTTTGCCTATAAATAGACTCCATTTTCAAGCTAAAGAGGAGAAAAGCAGTTCCAGAGCACCCTTACTCTGCCAAAATCCATTCTCACCCAATATCTTACACTTCCCAAGCCATTCTTGTGCTCTTGCTTGCCTTGGAGGAGTACCCGGAGTTCGTATTGGATCAAAGGCATCCCATCTTCATCCCGAGGGACCATTCGAGGTGGATATACACACGAAGTAACCATAGGAGCCGCGACTTTTCTCTAAACTCTCATTTTCTTCCCCCGAGGGTGTCGTAGGTGAGATTTTCTCCCTTTTATTGGTTATTTAGCATCCATTTCAATACAAGTATTGTTTATTATAGTATTTCTCAATACTAACAGTGTTCTAGTAACTTTCTGTTTCTATATTCGTTACTATTTTTGTTTTGTTTTGGAACCCACAGGCACACTGAGCACATTCGAAGTTCTCTAAGGTTCACAAAATCTCACGGCCGTATCCTTTTAATGATGCGGTCGTGTATTTTCTTAAACCAATAATAGCCGTGAGGTTTTATACCGAGCCATTATTTGTAGACCTGTACAAGGCACAGTCGTGTAGCTCATTTACCCAGGTCGCGACATTCCCTTTAAGCTGAAAATGTAAGAAAAATGCTTTCAAAACCTTCTGGTGTTTATCCATAGCTTTATTTTCTTTTGTACATTTCTGTTTTGTCTTTTCCCTTCTATAACTTAGCTTGTTCTTTTAATGGCTGATAAATAGTAGATCTAGCTCAAAATAGGTGAGTTATGGTCTTTGTTTTTTGTGCCTTTTTTTATGCATTCTATTGACCTAAAACATGACGGCCACGACTTCTCCATGTCCCGATCGTGTGTTTTGTGAGTCTAGTAGTGCCGACCGTGATATTTGTACAAAAATTGCCAATTTTGTTTCTATGATTGTCACGGCTACCACATGCATTTGGCTATGGCCGTAAGGTTTTGTGAGGCCAGTACATGAGAAATGTGTTCATCGTGCCCTATTATCATTTTTTATATTATGTATGCTTTGTTTTGAGTTATTATTTATATAGAAGATGAAGGATGATGGACTTGGTCTAAGATCCATAGGTTATGGCCTCTATCCTCCTTATCCTACTTGTTTGGGCCCCTTTTTTGGTCCTCGCTTCACATCCATCGCCTTTTTGGAATCCTAAAAACCACAGTTGCAATTTTAGTTTGTCACGGCTGTGAGATTTTATTTACCCTGTTTGTCGCGGTAACCCTATATTTGTCATGGCTGCCAGCTGTGTGATCTTTTATGTCACGGCCGCAACATATCTTGCTATGGCCGTGTGTTTTATGCATATCCAGTAGCTTGAAACACTGTTTTAATCTTTTCTATTTTGTTCCGTATAGCCCGTTTACAGTATGCTAGAAACTTAAACTTTACTGCATGCCTCTTAGGCCTTTATTTTTTTATTTTCCTGCTCACTCGCATGTTTTTCGATTTTCTTTGCTCAAACTACATGTGTGACATATCTAGAAATAATAACCAAATTGCATGACCCTGATAAGCGAAGTTAGGTTTTTCCTTGTTGTTTGCTTTTGTTTGAACTCTCTTCAACCTCCCATTTTGTATTTGTTACCTTTAAAAACATTTATAATAAGAACCAATATTGACAAAGTAGAGGCCAACCTCATGGTTGCGAGAAGGGTGCCTAACACCTTTTCTTCTCATACCTTAGCCCCTCGAACCCTCTTTTCCTCTGGTTACGCTTTTAAAAGACTCGTAGCCTTCTTTTATTTTTCTTGATTTTTCTCAAAAATCAAATGGCGACTCCATTTTGTCTTAAAAATGCGTTCGATTATCTTGGATTTTCTGTTTTAAATAGAAAAGAAATATTTTTCTAAAAATAATAGATATTCGGTGCATTCTCCTTCCCAATCTTCAATCTCAAACCCGTGCAGTATGTCATGGTTGCAAGCTTTTTGCCATATCAATATCTTAAATTTCATTCTTATGACTTTCTGTTAACAGCATACGCTGTCCAGCATGTGTCCTATAAAGTAGTTTTTCCATGATTAGGTTTTAGAGGCTTCTGTTCATTTATTGATTCCTTGATATGTTCACCATGCATCCTTTAATATAGATCTAGCATGATTAGGATTTAGGATTTTTTTTATGCTTTGTTTTCTTTTATTACGTGTTTAGATACTTAGATTATGTATTTTTGTTACTTGATTTCGGATGTTCTCTCTTTGCTACCATTTTCGATATATGCATGCATTTGGAAAATCAAATTAAAAATCAATGATGATGAGTAAAGGCCAACCTCATGGTTGGGCGAAACAGAGTGCGTAACACCTTTCCCGATTCGTACCTTAACCCTTGAACCCATGTTTTCTCTGGTTAACAAAAAAGATCAGTGGCTCATTTTATTATTTTTGATTTTTCTTAAAAACCAAGTGGCAACCCTATTTTTCAAATAAAAGGGTTTTCAAAATCTTTTAGTTTTCAAGGTCTTAAAATCTTTTTGAGTTAAACTCTTGAATCCCCCCTTCTTTTTTGCAAAATCCAAAATTTCGGTGCCACAGTATTTTCTAGCAACTCCACTAGCGATAGTTTTTTAAAAACTAATAAGATGGCTAGACTTGAAAGCATCATTGGTTCTTAGTCTTATTTTCTCATTTTTATTTTTGCATGCATCTTGTATTGTTCTTTGCTACCGCTTAGCATACCCGATACTTTGGTCAGTTTACTGTCTCGGGACTATGTTCGGGAAGCAAGCATGCCTTCTAGCCTTACGCTCCGATAGGTGCAACAAAAAGGGTTATTGCTAACCGTTTGATAGTACGTTACACCACTACTTAGCACATGAGGTATATTCTTGACTCTATTCCGAAGATACCTTGAGTGTTTACCAAATCGACTTTTTTTTGCCTATAGTTGCTTAGAACTTTCCCATTAGGAATAAAACCTGTAGCATTACATGTTTTTCTTTATTGGGTGCTTTGTTTGAATCTGATTCGTATTTTGTTTTGTTTAAAATAGTTTCCTTCTCGGGGCTCTGCCCGGGTTTTGTTTTGGAACCTTCGTCTAGTTTAGCATAGTTTTCGTTCGTAAGGCTTTGCCCAGGTGTCGTTTAGAACCTTCTTCTAGTTTAGGATAGTTTTCTTTCTCGGGGCTCTACCTGGGCTTCGTTTAGACACTTTGATTTGTTTAGGATAGTTTTCCTTCCCAGGGTTCTGCCTGGGTGTCATTTAAAACCTTCATCCAATTTTGGATAGTTTTCCTTCCCAAGCTCTGCCCGTTCGTTTTCATAGTCCTTGTGAAGGTACCATTTTCTTATTTGTGTTTTCTTTTTGAAGCTTTGCTTGTTTTCCATTGGAGCTTGACTGAGGCATCGTTTGAGTTTGATAGGTTTGTGTACCCCATTTTTCAAGCTCTTTGGTTCAAGGACCAATTTTACATTGCAGAAGTACAACTCAGGAAGTTTTTGATCTTTTTTCCCTTTTTTTTCATCACAACTTTATTCTTGGTTTAGATCATTGAGTCAAAGGGAACAGATCCTATATGTACTTAGGCCAAGTCGGCTACTGGAGATTATATGTAGTCTCTGAACAAGTTATGGAACGGTCAAGGATGGCTAAGAATGAAATGAATCTGATCGCCCTGATGAGGACCCTCATGGATATACAGAGAGTAGTCAAGCAACAAACACAAGTCCAAAATCAGTGTCAGGCCCAGATTTGGGTGATTCAGGCCTAGCTACCAGGGGTAAATGAACAGCAGGATGATTCGAAGGACAACGGGAAAGGAGATAACTTTCGAAAGGATAATCAAGTTCCTAATGGACCTCAAGTTGTTGCACCACCCCGAGTCAACCGCCAGGCTATGGTGGAGGAAGAAAACACTGCTCACACTAGGGAATCTACATTGGCAAATAAGATTGACAAAATGGAAAAGGTTCTGAGAAAGGCAAAAGGAGTTGAGGAATACATGTTGGATGTGGGAGAACTGTGCTTATTCAAGGACGCTAAGCTGCCAGAAAAGTTTAAAATACCAAACATGGAGAAATTCAACGGGTTTAAAGATTCGAGAATACACTTGAGAATATACGTCGATACCCTTACTCCCATGGGTATCAACGATTAGTTAAAAGCTCATTTTTTCCACCATTCGCACTTAGGGGCCACACAAAAGTGGGTTTCTTTCTCTCGATGTTGCGAAAACTAGGACATGAGAAGACATCGCTACTGTGTTCATCAGCCAGTACAGCTACAATGTTCAGTTGGATTTGACTACCCGGGAGTTAGAAACCACCCGACAAGAGGGAAGAGAATCTTTTATGGATTTCCTGAGTAGGTGGAGAGGAAAGGAGGCCAAGATGATGAATCAACCAACTAGGAAGGAACAGGTAAGGATTGTAGTTAAGAATCTCCAGTCCCCTCTAAAGCGGCATCTGATAACACAACCGCTCTTAACATTTGAGCAATTATTCGACGTTGGGGTCCAAATAGAGGATGCAATCCAATCTGGCGATATTGAAAAGGCTGAGCTGAGTCAAAAGTCGAGAAGATCTTACCCGTCCAATAATAAAAATTAACCCACCTCTTCCACTAACCTCATAACCCGCTCCAACGAGGTTAACTTGCTCAATCCACAATCAGACCGACCAAACACTTCACCCGCATCTCTTGCCAGAAATAACCAGCCACAACCAAAAATGCTAAGGAGGGTCTTCACAACCTTCAACATCTTCCTAACTACAACCCTGAATCAACTTGTCGAGAAAGGGTTGATAAAACTTCTTGATCCAATATCACTTTTTAACCCTTTGCCACCACAATACAATCCCTCATACTACTCCTCATACCATCAAAGCTATGGACACCTGACCAACAATTGTTTGAGACTTCGTCACGAAATTCAGTATCTCATTGACAATAAGTTCATTCCACTCCCATTTGTCATCTCAAAACCAAATGTCACGACTAACCCATTACCAAACCAAGCAAAATAAGTTATCCTAAACTGCAGCCAGATGGAATAGCCAAAAAATCCTAGCCACTTCATCTGCTTGACTTATCTTTCACGTTCGGTAATGTCACCTACGGAAGACCAGTTGTCATGTTCCTTGATAATGAAAGGAAATGGATTCTAGAAAGTGGTGGGATGGGAAGAAGGAGCCTGGAACAAAGTAGAAATGGGGATTCAGATAGATAATCAAGTTAAAGAGGAGAGCAATGAGGTTGATGATTGGCCACTAGACTATCCGGTATGACCTTATGGGTTAAAAAATGTCTTGGATGACATTACTCTCCCTCAATTCTTCGAAAAAGAGGTGCATGCAGATGAAATGAAATCCTTTTGGTTAGTTCAAATGGTAATGAAACAAGATGGGGAAGAGTGGGCAAATATTAGGTGGCACATGAAGACGTGGTAGCATATGTTGACGAAGATATTTGGGGGTTGAACGATGTAGACAATACTTGGGCCATCGAGGACAAAGAAGACAGGAGAGGAAGATCGAAAAGCAATAATTTGGATGATCAATGGGAATTTGAAGGAGGCACCCCGTATGTTACTGAAGTTAGGGGAACCAACAATGCAATGACAAGATTATGGGATCCTAAGGAAGGTATCGAACATTTAACCAGGAGTGGAAGGCACTTCAAGCCGACCCAATTGGAAAAAGGACAAAGAATTGGAAAGGGAAAAGAGCAAGAGCAAGGAGAAGAGGATAACATTGTACTAAAGCAGTTGAAGAAAATGCAGGCTAAAATCAGCATTTAGGGACTGCATATGGCTTTACATAGGCATCGATAGGCCGTGCTAAAGGTTTTAAATAAAGCAAATGTCTCGATCGACGTAACCCCAGAGCAATTGGTTGGATTGAGTCTACCTGTTAAGGGGCCTAGTGTGATTTCATTTTTTGACAAGGATTTTCTGTTGGAAGGGAGGAATCATAATAAGCCATTGCACATCACAGTCAAATGCTTGGAGAAGTGGGTTTCGATTACACTCATCGACAACGGGTCAGCATTGAATGTCTGCCGACTCCGAACAGCCATCTACTTGGGAATAAAGCCTGACCAATTCACGCATAACACTCGGGGGGTTAAGGCATATGACAATAGAATGCGGGATGTGCTGGGGTTGGTATCCTTTGTAGTGTCAGTTAGATCACTAGAGACCTCCGTGGAATTTTATGTGTTGGATGTTTTGGCTTCATTCAACTTGTTGTTGGGTAAGTCATGGCTCCACAACCCAAAAGTTCAAGCGGTCCACTCCACTCTCCACCAAAAGCTAAAGCTAATCAAGAACGGGGCTGTGTTAACCATTCATGGGGAAGACAACATTGAACCCCCAAGGGAAGATGGCTTGCATCTCTTGGAGGTCTGACATGGAGAAACGGATGTGTTTCTCAGTAGATTCAGATTCAACGAAGCCTAAGCAGTTCAGGTGCTGTTGAAAGAAGAGGATAGCTACATTGACCCGTATGTAGTCACAATCATGAGACAAATGTCTTATTTTCTAGGGTTGGGGCTAGGACACCAGCAGTAAGGGATTTTGGTGTCCATTCAGGTGTTGCTGAATCAACAGCATTTTGGACTGGGGTACCAACCAACTACAGAAGATCTCAAAGGACGAAAGAAATAACAGAAGGGGAAAGGAAGCAAATACCCAGATACACTGAATGGGAACTTTGTCAAGGAAGGAGAAGACCTCTCCTATTATGGTTTTTCAAAATCGTGGTTCGATGAAGAAATCATCCAGAAGCTATCAGGATTGGAGATTTTCTTCAATCATCAATTGTCTGATACAAAAGAAGAAGAATCTACAGTGGAAGAAGGAAAAGTGAAGAGAGTTCAAGAAGAAGAAGATTAGCCAACACAGATATAGAAGCTTTGTTTAGCAGTCGGATGGCATAAATATATATAGTCGACCAAGACTGTTTGATGATGGGCGATGGCGTACCGGCTAACTACACCGGGCTTATCGTGGATCCAGCTTCAAAGGACGTCAACAACTGGTCTTTAGGTTTTTGTAATTTGCATGATTTAAGTCTCAAGTCTGAGTTTGAGTCTTGTAAGATTTTACTCTATTTTGATCAGTTGGATATTGAGTCTGAAGGCACATTTGTCTATGCTCTCTTTTGCTTTCTCCTTCAAGTTTGTAATTCCCACTTTTCCTGATATCAATGAAATAAATGAGGATTTTGATTACTCTATTTTGCTTGATTTATTATGTGCGCTTTCTGAAAATTTTGATGAATTCAAAGGGGTTATCCCCTAAGAATTGAAACCTATAATAAGAAAAGATGAAGAAATGCGTGACCAACTAATAATTGAAGAAATTTTGCCAATAAATTTGGAAAATGAAAGTAACCCACAATTTGTTTAAATCGGTTCTTCTTTATCTTTTGTTGAACGTGAACAATTAATAATTTTATTAAAAGAATTCAAAGACGTCTTTACATGGTCATATGAGGATATACCTGGAATTGATCCCGAAATCGTCTGGCACCGCATTCCTTTATACCTAATACTAAGCCAGTTAAACAAAAACTGAGAGGCATACAGCTAGAATGGGCACTAAAGATCAAAGAAGAAGTTACCAAGTAGATCAACGCAGGTTCCTTGTAGTAATCGAGTATCCCAAATGGGTAGCCAACATAGTGCCGATCTTAAAGACGGATGGACGGATCACAGTCTATGTCAACTTTCGAGATCTCAATAAGGCCAGCCCTAAAGATGACTTCCTTTTGCCACACATTGACCTTCCAGTACATAGTACTACAGGGCACGCTCTCTTGTCATTCACAGGCGATTTCTCCGAATACAATCAGATCTTAATGGACCCTAAAGACAAAGAAAAGACGACATGCACTACACCTTGTGGTATTTATTTCTATCATGTAATGACATTTGAATTAGAGAATGCAGGGGTAACCTGTCAAAGAGTTGCCACTACATTATTGCATGACAGGATACATAAGGAAGTCGAGGTGTACGCAGATGACATGATCGTGAAGTCCAAAGATCAAGATGGTCATATCATAGCGCTATAAAAATTCTTCGAACAAATTAGAAAGTATAAGATGCGATTCAACCCGCATAAGTGTGCCTTTAGAGTTGCTACAGGCAAGATACTGGGATTTAAGATCACTTAGCGCCGTATTGAAGTCGAACCTTCAAAGATTAAAGCTATCATGGAAATGCCTCCTCCTAAAATCGAACGAGAAGTCAGGGGCTTTTTGGGAAATGTGCACTTCATCAGTCGATTCATAGCCAATCTAACACCAACTTGTGAGCTGTTATTTTGATTGTTGAAGAAAGGAGTAAAGTTTGAATGGGATAAAAAATGCCAAGATGCTTTTGAAATAGTGTGCTGATACTTGTAGAATCCACCAGTTCTAGCTCCTTCCGAACCCAATAGGTCATTGATTCTTCCTATCAGTGACCAATTTTGCAATGGAATGCATGCTGGTGCAAGAAGGAGAGATCGGGATCGAGAAAGCAGTCTATTATTTGAGCAAGAAGATAACTGGATGCGAAGTGCAATACACGTCATTAGAAAAGACGTGTTGGGCTTTGGTTTGGGCCTCTCGAAAACTAAGGCATTACATGATATCCTTTACGGTGAGTGTGATTGCCTGTAAGGATCCACTGAAGTACTTGTTCGAGAAGCCAGCACTAACAGGGAGACTGCCGCGGTGGCTACTTCTATTGTCAGAATTTGATCTCAAGTATATCACTAGGAAATTTGTGAAAGGTATGGCAGTTGTAGAATTTTTAGCAGATCAACCGATCAAAAGAGAAGAGGACGCAGAGTTTTAATTCCCCGACGAGTAACTCATAGGAGTTAAAGAAGAAAAGTGGACTTTGTATTTTAACGGCGCGTCAAATCAGTATGGTTATGGGATTGAAGTTTTTCTAGTTACCCTTGATGAATCCCACGTTCCCCTATCACTAAAGCTCAATTTTGAAGTCACTCACAATTAAGCTGAGTATGAAGAATGCTTAGCTGGATTAGAAGCAGCCCTAGAATTAGGGGCAAAGAAACTGGAAGTAATCGGAGACTCGGCATTGATGGTTTCACAAGTAAGAGGTGAAGGTTAAGGACGAAACTCTAATTCTCTACCACCAAGAACTCAAAAAACTGATTCTATGCTTTGAATAAGTGGTTTTCAACCACATTTCGAGATTGGAAAATAAGTTCGCTGACACCCTGGTCACTCTAGCTTTAATGATTGACATACCATATGGAGACAGAATGAGGCCACTAGTAATTGAGCAGAAAAGAAAGCTGGCATATGAAATAACAGCACCAATTGAAGAAAGCTTAGACTAACTCCCTTGGTACTTTGACATCTAGAATTTCGTGGAGAATGGAGAATACCTTAAATACGCCTGTAAAAAGGACAAGAGAGCGATAAGGAGATTGTGTGTGTTGGAGGCAAAACTACCAAGATCATTATTTTTGAAAAATAATTATCGGTAAAAAATTAACTGGACGGGCAAACGCCGAAACGGGCTCCAGAT
>JAULJZ010038815.1:0-37147 GCA_032270985.1 Heliamphora pulchella
TACCCTTCGTGTCAGATTGAAATCTCTATAACTCCATTCGTATACAACATCAAACCAGGTTGCCAACCACTGTTTGGCATTAGTTAAGAAGTCAACCTTCTCTTCTACATCAGAGAACTATAATAGCACCTTAGAGCTCCCTAGTGGTTTGATTTGGATACAGAAGACCACATCGCTTCTCATAGCCTCCTCTATACCAGCGATTTGTCTGATATCCACAACGCTTAAGCCATTCAGGCTCAGTGCTTTCAACTTCCACTGTCTTGATCTTTTGGCTCCTATTGTTTGACTCAAATGGTAGTTGAGACTGCTGGCTACCTATTAGTCCATTGGTTTCATTTTTACTACCCAAAGCTGTTTGAGATTGTTGTCTTCTTTATGGTTCAATTGTGTGGGCTGGCTCATAATGAGCACTCTTAACTGTTATGATTTTATCCAGAAGTCAGGAGCCATTGAATCTATTAATGGCATCAAGAGCATCGGTGATCTTCTTTAACTTTACAAAACTAAATCTAGAGTTACTTCTCCATTGTCTCTTGTTCGGAATAAACACTACCATCACAGCACCGCAATGTTGAAAAAACATGCTTAACCATTGGTAGTGTATCTGGGTTGGAAGGTAATCAATGAAAATGATGTTTATGGGTGAAAAAGGCCGGCTAAGATCAGGGACTACTTGTCTTCTACCTCCCATGTTTTCATCTCATGAATCTTAGCTTTGGTTGTTAGTTGTAGCATTTCATCAAATAAGTGGCATGCATAGGACGGTTCAAGCATACCCAATAAACAGTTCAAGAGTATCCAAATTCGTTCAAGAGTACCCAAAATGAAAATACCCAAAGAAAATTTAGAAAAACCCCAAATCAATCAAATCTTGAACCACAAAACTGAAACCAAGATCAGCCCTTAGCTTACCGAGGGAAAATAGACCTTATGATCAACTCTCTTCTTAGTTTGATGTATTTAGAGATGCTAGATGAAGAATCAGAGACACTCCATGCTCCATAAACTTAGAAGATGAAGAATCAGAGGCACTCACGAGCAATGTACTTTGGATTTGGGGGAAGTGAAGACCACAAAAGGTGCAATTTGCAATCAATCGTCGGTCGTCGCCGTCGCATCGCCAAAGGTCACCATAGAAGATGAAGAATCGGAGGCACTCACGAGCAATGTACTTTGGATTTGGGGGAAGTGAAGACCACAAGAGGGGCAATCTATAATCAATCATCGGTCGTCGCCAGCCGTCGTCGCGTCGTCGAAGGTCGCCGTCTGATGTCAATGGTCGCCGTCACACGCCGATGGTCGCCAACTCTCGAGTCATGAGTCACGACAATGGTCGCCGACTCGCCCTGCACCTTTTGATTTATCATAATTAGAAAACAAAAACTAAAATTAACGATGTGCGCGAGTTGAGTTTGAGACACTTTAATAAAAATTTTCAACCAACTTATCTTTGACGGACCGGTGATTGTTTCTTCAACCCACTGTCAACCCACTGATCATCAAAACCAGCAAGTTGAATAATATTTTTTGATAGTTTCAACATGCGATTTAGGCGGTTTACGAATTAAAAAATTAAAAAATCTTAATAGTATATTTCTTAAAATTTGTTTTTAAAAAATAAAAACTTATTGCAATCTTTTTATTAAAAAAAATATATTTAACACGTCAAGTAAAAGATTAACAAAAAATAACAGTAATAATTCAATAATAATAATAACATAATTAAATATCTATAACAATAATATTTATATTGTATGCTTGTTAAAAATACATTCATAACGTATAATTAAAGTAATAATTAAAATTATAAATATTACAATTTATTTCTTATAAATTATAAGAAATTTATATAAATGTCAACATTTATATGATGTTGAAATTCGTTGTATGTAGGAATACAATAATTAATATATTCTTTAGGCGAGTTGGGTTGATACCTAGTTGAAAAATATAAACCACAACCAACCCACTCTATTTATTTTTTTACTCAATTCAGCCAATTCAATCCAACTCATTTACTGGCATAGCTTGCACGGATTAGGTTGAATTTGGTTCGGTTGTCGAAACGTAATGGGTTGGTTGGTTGTTTGCACACCCATAACTAAAACTATTTTAAAATTGGGCCAAGTTTTCAAATAAAATCCAATAAAAGAAAGAAATTATGTTTGGATTTTTTAGTTAAGTTGAATAAAAATACCAACTTTGACCAAAATTTTAATAAAAAGAAAAAAATCACTAAAGGAAAAAAAAAAAGCAATCTTTAAAATAGCTGGCTTATATACGCTCGTCCAAACACAGCCTGACATTCTATGACAAAAAGCTAATTATCACCAATTACTAAAAAAAAAAATAGCTATTTTATTATCTTATTAGACAAAAAGCTAAAAGTTATAAATATGAGTTGTTTGATAAATTAAATTTTGAACTAACTTCTATAGAATTAATTGTTTTGAAAGTTAGATTTTTTGCTTTTTATTTCAAATTGAGTAATACTACCATCATGTATTGATGATTATAATAATTATATAGCAATTGATATTGGAAGTCATATTATTGTGTTTTTTTAATTGGGTGGGAGTTTGAAGATGGTAGCCTAAGAATTAATATTATTAATTTAACTTTTTAATTTTTTAATTTTTTTAGTTTCCTTTTTTAGTAAGCAGAATATATGGAGTGTTTGGTAATATTACTGTTAATAGTTTTTAACTCCATGTTACTAATTTTAACTATAAATTATAAGTTTTTTTAAACACTCATAACTTCTATTATAACTTATAACTATTTTTCTTTTATTTCAACTACAAATTATAATTTATACACTATAAGCAATAACTTTGCCAAATATCATAAAATGGCCACAAGTAGAATAAATATATAAATATATATATATATATAGGACCTAAAGAATGTGATTTTTAGTTGCGTGCTAGGCCATAATTCTTTCAACTAATTATCCTTAATATTTCTGAATATATGTGGCATTTTGATTCAGCTTTTTAAGTTGGGACTTTTTACTCTTCGAAGTTTAAATTCAAAAAGTGAAAAAGATTGTTTTGGTTCCACATTTTAAAGCCAATTTCAATTCAATGACTTCAAGCAAAAAATAATTAATTTAAAAACTGCAAACAATCGCCAAATGGAGAAAGCAATGACAAAAACACCTTTTCAATGTGAAAGCAGTATATCTCATAACTAAAAATAATGCTTCGGTGAAGGTCTTGCCGAAACAAACGATATCAAAATTTGCTGAACTTCAAGAACATGCCTGCTGATCAGGACCTTTAAATTTTTGCTGAACTTCATTTTTGTATCGTGTCGTGTTATGTTATATTCATGTCGTGTTAGATTTGTATCATAAATTTCTCAATATTAACTCTATAATTTAGTTAAACATGTCACTTATCCTAAGGTTAATACTATTCGCTTATAAACAAGTTAACCTGTTTAATAACAAGTTTATATTTTTAATCCTATACATATTTTAATCATAAAATTACATAAATTATAATAAATAAATAACTCCAAACAATTTTCAAAAAATATTTAAATAATTCGATAAAAAAACTACATCAACCCATGCATAAAAATTTCCAAAATTTAAATAGTTGATGAAATTTTTTTTACAAAAAATTAACTACACAAATATTGGCATAATAATAACAAGTTTGTCAAGAACTCTAAAAATCTTGCAAGGGCACAATGACAATTTCTTGCAATAACAATAAGCCATATACATCTTTAATTGAATTGTATAATTTGTATTTAAATTGAATATATATTTAAAATAATTTTAGAAATTGACGACGACGAGGAGGAGTTTTGACTAGATTTTGACGACGAGCTTTGGCCTTCGACGGTGATGAGCTTCGCCTGTTGCGATGGTGACGAGCTTCAGCAAGTTGATGCAAATTGCGGTTCAACCCTAATGTAAAGGGTAAAGTTCGATTGTAGGCAATGTAATTTTTTTGTAATATCTGTTTAATATTTGATATTAGATTTTTTTGTGGGGCACTTCGGGTTATATATGAGTATATAATTGTGTTATATATGTATTTTAATGGATTTTGGGTTCGTATTGTGTTTTGGGTTGATACAAAAATTAAGCGGGTTAGATGGGTCATTTTTTGATTCTATGGTTTCAATACTAACCCAATCCATTTATTAAACGTGTTATTGGATTGTATCATTTTTTATTTTGTGTCGAAAATATTCGATCCTAACCGGCTACCCCTCTAATTTCGTGTAGGGTTCGTGTTATGTTAACATATCATGTCAGAAAATTTCACCCCTAACATATTGCATATAACAAAACACTTTTTAAAAGAAAAGACAAAAATATTCACGCGAAGAAGAAAAAACTCTCACACATGAAGAAACCTAACCTCTATGCATGATGAACCACAAAGCTTCACGGTGCACAGACTAAAAAATTGACAAAAAATCAATCACCATGAACTGCACATCCGACTAGATTCATATCATAGTTTTTATCTAATTCTCATAAAAGGGCTTATTGAATTCTGGGGGAGGTCGCGTGGGCTCAATTTTAGCATTGCTGATGAAATCAAACTACTTACATTGATTTAGCAGATGTCAATATCTGAAAAAGGAGCAACTAAAATGTTGAAAATTTTAGACTTAAATCTCCAAAAATAATATTAATAGACTTGGATAATCAAATGATAATCTGCGTAATCTTCAATCCATAATAGCAATCACGAAAGAACAAGAACAACAAAAACGTATGTAAGATTTACGTAATTCGGCTAACTACTTACCTCCATGAGAGAGAAGAATCAATCAACTATACTCTTTAACACATATTAAAGATTCACTCCACTGCTAACAATATCTGTGGTCTCAAATTGAGTCTTTTACTATTTTTTTATATTTTTCCTAGTCTCTAACCTGGACCTCTCTAAGTATTTTGACGACTTATTAACTTCTATAGGTTTTAGAGTTATAACCCATTTTTTATAGATTTCAAAGGAAACCCTAAAATTGTATAACTCCTAATTGTCTGCCATCATCCGTTCGGACTCATGTCTATCTCAAATCTGATTTTTTACGGTTCAGGTCAATCCCAAATCTGATGTTGAGATTCGAGTCAATCCCAAATATGATTTTTGACGATTCTGGTCAATCCCAAATATAATATTGAGATTCGAGTCAATCCCAACAATCTCTACCTTGACTCGAATCTTTCAGCCATCTTGAAGAACTGTCAGCAATCCACAACTTACACCCCTTTCTTGGGTATGGGCGCTCCATCCTTCTGGATCTTCAACTTGAATAGACTCGGATCAAATCCAAACCAGACTTGAATTTGATCCTTCTGCAATCAACAGACTTCTCATTTTTTGTTTATCTTCCAAACTCCATCTGTTTAGCCTTTTGTGAAAACTCTACCTTCTCTGACACTGCTACTTGCTTATGAACCAATCTTGTGCTGCCTATAGCTTTCTTGTGAAATGAAAGTTCTCCACTTGTCCGCTCCTATTGCTATTGACTTGAACCACCATCACCCATTATTTTGGGCGAACTTTTCTGACTGAACTCCACCTTGACTGCTGCACTCTTCTTTTGACTTTCTGGCATACTCTGCTTGTCAACCTGATCAAGCCCCAAATGTTTATATCTCGTGTCGTCCCTACTGGAATCAATCTGTGTAATAGTTGTGACTCCACCTATCACTTGTCCCCTACCAATCTGCAAAGTCCATCCACTTTCTGCCCTCTCCTAATAACTGAGGATTCTTTGTTGATCTTCATTGCTCCACCTTTTCCTATGAACTCATAACTTAGAGAATGCAATGTTTCTAAAGAAATTAGATTTTTCTTTAACCCCAGAACATGCCTGACATTATCCAAAATTCTTACAACCCCATCAAACATTCTAATTTTGGCCGTACCAATTCCAACTGACTGACACACTGAGTCATTCCTCATTAGAACTGTACCCCCGTTACAAGACTTATATAAATAAAAATATTCTCTAACTAAGAGTACTTCACCTTCTAAGTCACAGTTTGACGATTCTTCAACAAAACTGACAGTTTCTGCAATCTCCTTACCCATCTTCTTTTCCTCCAGATGCTGTTTCAATTCTTGGCACTGGTTCTTGTAATGACCAATTTTGTGAAAATAGAAGCACTCCACATCCTTTCTTGCACATGACTTGGATCGAGATCTGTCACTGTTCAAACCCTGTTCGCCTGATCTACCCCTTCCTCTGCTTGACTCAGACTTAGCCATCAACACACCATCTGCATCAGATTCGTTGTCCCTCTTCATCATCTTATACGACAAAGAACCCCGGTGACCTCTTCTAACTCTAGAGTGTCCTTTTCATATATTAAAATTATCACCAGATGATCATAGGATGTTGGAAGCGATGCCAGGAGGAGGATCGCCTTATCCTCATCATCAACATTTACTCCAAAATTGGATAACTGTGTGATGAGTATATTGTACATATTCAAGTGTTCCAATAGTTTTGTACCTTCTCGCATCTGTAGTCCATGCAGTTGTTTCTTCACGTACAGCTTGTTAACCAGATTCTTATTCATGTAGAGATCTTCTAACTTTTACCAGATCTCGTGGGCTGTCTCTACATCGGGTATATTATGAATAACCTCGTCTCCCAGATTTAACCTAATCAAACTTGTGGCTTTTGAATCAAAGTCATCCCAATCGTCATCAGTTATCTTCTTTGGCTTTTTCACCTTACCGAGTAACGCCTTGGATACCCCTTACTGGATCAACAGATCCTTCATCTGCCTCTGCCGCAGGGAAAAGTTATTCTTACCATTGAACTTTTTAACTTCGTATTTGATGTTCGTCATCTTTACTGCAACTTGTGATTAAGCCAATTACCAACTCTGATCTTCCACCACGACTTTAGATCTTCAACAACCGTCGGCTATGATACTACTGTTGGGAATTTTAGGTTTAAATCCCCAAAAATAAGATCAATAGACTTAAAGAACTAAATGATAATCTGCGTAAGCTTCAATCTACAATAGCAATCACGAAAGAACAAGAATAACTAAAAAATACGCAAGATTTACGTGGTTCGGCTAACTGCTTACCTCTACGGAAGAAAAGAATCAATCAAATATATTCTTTAACACATATTACAAGATTCACTACACTACTAACAATATCTATGGCCTCAAACTGACCCTCTTATCATTTCTCTATACTCTCTCTAACCTCTAACTTGAGCCTCTCTGAGTATTTTGACGACTTATGAATTTCTATAGGTTTCAAAGTTATAACCCTCTTTATATATGTTTCAAATGAAACCCTAAAATTATATACCTCTCAATTGTTCGTCATCGTCCGTTTGGACTCGTGTCTATCCCAAATCTGATTTTTAACAATTCTGGTCAATTCCAAATATGATGTTGAGATTTGAGTCAATTTTAAATCTAATTTTTTACGATTTTGATCAATCTCAAATTTTATATTGAGATTCGACTCAATTCCAATATAAAAAATAATTGAGAATTAAAAAACAGATGATAAAATAAGAGAAAAATGAAGAAAGATAAAATTAAATAAAATTCAAATTGCACACAAATCAAAGCAAAAGACGAAAACAAAGCAAAAAAAAGAGAGATGATGATAAAAAAAAAGGGAGATTGGAAAGGAGAGAAAGAAGCAGATGTAGGGAGAGTGACGGACTAAATGGGGGTTATCGCCACCGTCTTCCTCTTCTATTTAAGCCAAGCACTCCTGATTTTACACAGAATAAATGGGAGAGTTTTCTCACTTAATAAACCAAGTTGGAACTTAGAAAAGGATAAAGATGTGCAAATAATTTTTTTTTAATTTCTTTTCTTTTTAAAAGTTGTCCAAATAAGAGTAAAATTATTTGAGCTTAACATTCAGCTTTCAGCTTATAACTTATAAGTTATAACTCAACAAAAAAGTCAAGAATATTTGAACAAGTACTATCATAATTTTTTACTTGTAACTTCTTATTTTAATTTAGCGAACATAAATTTTACTATTAAAGCTAGAAAATCGTAACTTTAACAAAAAATTATGACTTCTATTTAAAGTGATAAACACATCTTTTAGTTAAAATATAAAAGTTCATAATTTCAGTTACATCGCACACTCTTGTTTTCGTCCATGAACTGTAATTAATTGCAAATACCATGGTACCGCACCTCCACCTGATACCTAATGGACAGAACAGGATCACGTCGGTTGGCATAATTTAGTTTTGTATTAAAAATATAACTGAATCAATCTTGAACGGTTCTTATTTTTGAAGCATATGATCAAACCGATTTTTAAGAGAACCAAATCAATAAAAATTGAATTTGTTCGATTTAGGGAATCACAGTTCTACCTATTATTAACAAAATAATATATAATATATTTTAAATAACATCCTTAAAATAAATAATTTGTGATTTTTTCATATTCTTTATGTTGATTTCGGCCGTAAAATCAGATGAAATTGTACACTATAATTACAATCCTAAGAAGTATCGAAAATATAGATAGAAGGCCAAGTACGACCAATTTAAATTACGAAACACCTAGTTATTATTACGAAACACCTAGTTATTTAGTTGTATTTGTAAACTTAACAAAGACACCGAAGACATTAATGAAAAGTTGGTAAAATTTACTTTTATTACACATCTCTCTCTCTCTCTCTCTAAAATTGAACTTATTTAATTCAGTTCTTGAATTAATTTGAATTTGTAGATGGGTTGTCGCTTATCAACATTTTTTTATTTTTTATTATTTTTTAAATACATAAATAATTATGGGACAAGGCACTAGGGCGGATATCTTGAATAAGCCAATATTAAGAGTAAGGATGAAAAAAAGTCAATGTGAAACTTCTCAAAATGAGTATGACACTCGAGCTATTTGGGTATAGTAGACCTACTCGGATAGTAGAGCTACTCGGGTAGTAGAGCTACTCAGGTACAGTAGAGTTACTCGTACAGTAAACCTACTTTGGTACAGTAGAGCTACTCATACAGCAGATCTACTTAGATACAGTAGAGCTGCTCGGGTATAGTAGAGCCACTCGTACAGTAGAGCTACTCGGGTACAATAGACCTACTCGGATACAGTAGACCTGCTCGGGTATAGTAGAGCCACTCGGGTACAATAGAGCTACTTGAGTACGGTAGAGCTACTCGTACAGTAGACCTATTCGGGTATAGTACAGTCGGCCCGCTTGACAGTGGAACCACTTGGCTCCCCCTCTCGGGCGAGTGGTTCAACCTACATACAGAACTCCATTTTGGCCACAAGAATTATTTCTTCTTAGCTACATGATTTAAACAATACATTCGCACGAGTCATTTATGACCCGAGCTGTTCACCCCTCTAGTAGCTCGAGTATAAGACTTTTGCTCATAACACGAGTCACTCATGACTCGAGCTAATCACCCCTCTAGTGGCTGAGTGTAGCACTTATACTCATAACTCGAGTTACTTAGGACCTGAGCTACTCACCCCTCCAGTAGCTCGGGTGCAATACTTATACTCATAACTCGAGTCATTCAAGACCCGAGCTACTCACCCATTCAGTAGCTCGGGTACAAAACTTTTGCTCATAACACGAGTCACTCATGACCCGAGCTACTCACCCCTCTAGTAGCTCGGGTACAATACTTCTGATCAGAACTCGAGTCACTCATGACACGAGCTACTCGCCCCTCTAGTAGCTCAGATGCAATACTCATAACTCAAGTCACTCATGACCCGAGCTGCTCGGGTATTCTTCTACTTAACCAGTGTAAACTACTTTAACCCAGGTACTCAAGTGATGACATAAATTACTCATTCCACTGGTGACTTGAAATACTAGGGATCCGAGCTGCTGGGACCCCTAATAAACTCAGCCAACTAATATCGTTGTTCATCGTGCAGAGGTAGAAGACATTCCATAGCACAGACTATGAAGTGTAGCCCTAACTACGAATGAAGACCTTCCATAGTACAGACTATGAAGCGTAGCCCTGACTACGAATGAAGACCTTTCGTAGCACAAATTATGAAGCGTAACCCTGACTACGAATGAAGACATTCTATAGCACAGACTATGAAGCGTAGCCCTGACTACGATAGTAGCTTTGACTACTTGCCATGGCACAGACCATGAAGACAGCACAGACTGTATTTTTACCATGGCACAAACCATGAAGACAGTACAGACTATATTATTACCACGACACGGATCTTGAAGACAGCACAAACTGTAACGTAGCTCTGACTATCTAATCATGATGATATAGCACCGACTATGTGGCTCAGTATAGACTGAACATCCAAGATATAGCACAGACTATATGATTATAAATTCCTCTGAGATTCAATAGACTGTCCCAGAGACAATGAAGCTAATGGCAGTACAATCTTGCACGGGACGTTGGGAGACATGTGGTTTGGTGGCTAAGGAAAGGATCTATCGAGCTCGAGGACCCTCCTACTCAAGTCACTCGAGTGACCCCCGAGTCATTCGACCCGAGTGGGTTGGGTACTTTACCCAAGCGGGTCGAGTACCCATAGGGCATCTGTTGGCTGACCTAATTGAGTTGGAGTAAAATACTATTTAGCCGATTTTCGGGATAGAGTCCCTTGATTCTCCGAAATCACCTTTTATAATTTGACTATATCTCCCAAAGAGTTCTATAATAATTTTAATATAACTCCTTTGAGTGTTATAAGTAGGATGGATAGTCGTGCTTTTAGAAAAATCAGATTTGGAGAGCCAAAACATTGTTCACACTGCCAGTACTCCATACTCAATTAGCATCCTCCTTCACCCAATCTTATCTCTCTCCGTTCTGTGTTTTTTACTACTTTGCATATTTCACCTTTCCATTATTGTTTATTATTTGTCTATCCTTATAGAACCCTACAGAATTAATTTTGAAATTAAACTAAAAGTGAAACTAATATTATCAGTTTGTATTTTTTTAACTCCAAAGTTCTAAACTAAACCAATAACTTATAAAAAAAATTAATCAAATTCAACCCATAAAAATCAAATTAATTCAAAATTTCTCCATGTTAGAGCTATGTATTGAATGGGTTTTGACGATCAAGTGGTCCAAAATGACACAAAGGACCCCAAAGTCAGAAATGTACGAAGAGGTCATAATGTGACCCCAATTAGGACCATGTGCCCTTGATTCAAAGGGTGCCCTCCTCACCTCCCCTGTCGGCTTTGCAATGTGGCTTGTGCGTCGTCCACTGGGATATTCCTCCGTCCTTTGTCAAACAAACCCCTGCCACCTCACCACTTTTTAATTTCTTCTCAAAAGAATTATTTTATTTTTTATAAATCGACAAAAATTAAAGACTCGTGAGAGCTACGGTAATCGGTAAGCTTTCTTGAAGAACTAAAGCCAAGACTCATGCGAGTTATGGTAATTTTTGTTGGATAATTTTAATAAAAATAAAAATATTATTGTTTACATTATAATTTGTTTACTTTATCGACAGAAAAATAATAATTAAATATTATTTAATTATTATATTATTTTTTGTTGATGGTTATGTCGAATTTCATATAATTATGCTATTTTTTATACAAATGGCATGTCAATTTTTACAAGATTAGATAGAAGATAATTATGTATCCAAAATGCTCACATAGAATATTTTCAAAGATGACAAGTTGCAATTAAAGACAAAAGCACGACAGTTAGAAAAAGTTACTCAAACGACACTTGGCGTCGTAAGAATATTTTATGTTAAAAAGTAGTTATAGGTGGTTATGAGTAGTTTTTTTAGATTTTGTTTCCATAAATAAAAGTAAAATATAAAATTTTAGGGATACACACAACACTGGGCATCAGTCTCTTCATTAGGACTTGCCCTAGGTTAAGACTCGTAAAATAATCATTTTAGGACCTAGTTTTTAGGATAATTTTTAGGGTTTTAATTTTTTTTGGACCCACTATAGAGGTTTAAATTTTTTTTTTCTAAATGGTTAATTAAAAAAGAGAATACCCTATATTATTACTTTGCCCACATAAAAACTAACAACGAATTTTGTTTATGTGGAGAACTAGTCAATAATTCATATTGTAAATATTTATTCTATGTCCATGACTTCAAGTTGAAGCCAACCATCAACCGTCATATTTATTGAAAATAAAACTATAAAAATAATAAAAAAGAAGAGATTGATAGATTTGAGAAATAGGTCATAAAGATAATTAGTATATTCGTAACTAAAAGTGTAAGAAAGTTAATTCTTAAATCATACTTTTAATTATTATAATAACATGTAATAATAAGTGCTAATTTTGTAATTTTATCTTTTTTTATAATTAATTTTTGAGTAATTTTATATTTTAAATTTATTTCACTTATAAATATAGAGTGACCCAATTTTAAAAGTTCGCATTAGATCATATAAAACTCAAAGCCGGCATTGCTCTTCATTTTTAACTTCTTCTTAATTATTTCAGTTTAGATGGTAGTATTTTTCAATTCCCTCAGCATTGTGACCTTTTCATTTTTATTAGTAATAAAATTCTCTTTTACCTCCTTTGTTCAAGTTCTTGTGAACTTCAATTCAATTTTAAGTTTCTTCTCATAAAATCTTAAAATAAGGTATTGAACCTCAATATAGTCGCTTTATAAGATATTTTTCATGTCGATCTCGACGGAAAATAGTTTTATTTGGTTAACGATTATTTTTAATTTTTATTATTATTAATTTATTATAGTTTTAAATATAAATTATCTATTATTAATATTCTTTACAAGTTTATAAATACGGTTATAAGTAACCTATTTATTATATTGGTAGTTATAAAATACTTAGTGACCTATTCAATATTATAACCACCATGAGAATAAATTACGTTTATTATTATTAATATAATATTCATTTTATTAAAGTATGAAAAAAGAAAATTAGATTTTATCAGTTTCGTTACAAATTTATTATGTTTAATAGTGATAAACTAACAGTAGTTTTCTAAAATTCTTATTAAGGGTACTAATCTTTTGTCTGGTAATAATTAGGTGAAAAGGTGATAGATGTGTACATTGTTAGATAAAAGAGATATTGGATATTTCTAATGAGTGGTCTTTTAGTATTACATTATATTTTTTATTATATTTTAATCCTAATTCGTTAATATAATTTTATTGAATGTCGACACTGAACGAGAAATGCTTATGAACGCTTATATTGTATATTTTAATCGATACGTTCCGTTTGGACATTTATGTGGAGAAAAATATTGATTTTAGGATAATTACTATACGTCGTTCAATCTCACATGCCATATCTTTTACATTTTTTTATTTTTTTCTAATTACTCTATTATATTTTGTGTCTTCAATTCCATTTACTACATGTTTTATAATTTCTACAAATTTTATTAAAAACTATTTCTAGAAAATAAGATTATTAAAAATTTTATTTTTAACAATTGACCCCAATAATTTAAAAAAAGAATTGAATTGAAGAACCCCATTCCTTAAGTGAGAACCTTGCAACCTCATCTACCTCTTGGAATTCTTCCCAATACAAATATGACCAACAATTTCCAAACATTTTAACTTAGGATGCCTATTAGATTAATATTTCTAATGTAGTTAAAATGTAATTTATCACAGTTTAAGGGTGTTTATCGTCAACAATAATTACTTTGATAGTATCGTAATTGGTCGCTCCTCGTTCAAGACTCGTCCCTAAGTTAATCTTTTGTTTGTGAGTCACCAAATAATTGAGTGTTTGAACTCAACCTATTTGATTTTGTGAATGGATCAAATCAATTAAAAAAAAAACATAAGTGGGTGTTTTTTTTAAAAAAAATAGTATTTTGATCAACTAGACGTTGAGTTTTTTTAGAAGTAATTTTAAAAATGAGGGAATGAGAGGTTGAATTTGACTTATAAAAAATATTTTAGCTTATTAGACTAAATTTGACTTATAAAAAATTAACTCATAAGTTTATTTTGGAATGGACCTTCAGAACTTTTATCCAATTATTATTACATTTGGTTATTCTCATAGTAAATAAGAATGAGGGAATGAGAGGCTGATTTTTTCCACATAAATTTTTTCAAAATCATTTTGGAATTCTTCACTCGAATTTTTTCTGTCTTTGGTCATTTTTATTTCTTATTTTTATTTTTTAAATTTTAACTAAATACTAAAAAATACAAATAAAAAAATAATTTTTATAAAATTATTTTACATCAAAACAAACGAAACCTAAATGCAACTAAAATAATGAGAGGGAACATACTGTGACATATGTCTGAACAATATTATTCGTACGGTTAACACAAGGGAAATTATTTTCATACTCCTACAAATTCATCCCATAGATTGTCCTTTAACTTGTGAATTTATAAAACTATCATTTAATGCAATAAACATTGATAAGAGGCAAAAGTAGACATACCAGAAATAAAAAGGTACTGTTTTGTAAAAAAGAAGTTTGAAATTATTAACTTAATGAATTAAAAATAGAGAAATTTTGGATTTAGTTTTATTTTTTTATAGTAGTGCTAGATTTAGTTCCACTATTTTTTTTAATAGATTAGTTCCCATCAGGTTTAAAATTATTTTATTATGTCTAATATACCGTTATTAAAAATATTATCACTCCCGATTTGAAATCTTTTTAAAGATTTTTCAAAAATTGCATCTCTCTCTCTCTCTCTCTCTCTCTCTCTATCCTTATTAAAAATACTATCTCTCTTGATTTGAAATCTTTTCAAAGATTTTTCAAAAATGACGTATCCCTTAAATCAAGCAACCTCTCTCCCTCTCTCTCTCTCTCTCTCTGTGCGCGCGCACGCGCTAAACAAAACTACTCGCCGCCATAACACATACAAACGATACACAGTCACATATAAACGATACATTTTCAAAATTATTTCACTATACACATAAATCTGATATATTTTTAAATTCACAAATCATTAGTTTTGATATATGTTTCAACTCATCGCAATCAGATGTGACCACTGATATATTTATCAATTGTTAGTGAAAATATTTTCATAAAGAACATAAATTACCAATACATTTCAACTCCATTTCACTACACATATATCACTGATACATTTATCAGTATTAAGAATCTGTTGCAATATCTTCTTATAATATAGTTTTAAATTGATAAAATGTATCACTGGTTTAGGGAAACTGTGTGTATTTAGCAATAACATGCAACTGATAATTGTATCAGTGTTCAACAGATAAGTGTTTTGAAAATTGTTCAACATAGAATTCGCAACTAATAATTATATCAGTTACACACTGATCGTATAGAGAATATGTATCAAAAAAATCATTGTTGTTGGTGAAAGAGAAAGAGGAAGATGGGCGGTGGTGAACCAGAAACACCATGTTAAAGAGATAGTGGCGGATTAAACCTCATGCAAATCAGAGGAAGAGAGAAACAGAGATAGAGTTAACAAGCGGCGGCGATGGCTAGATTTGAAGTCGGTGATCTAAATCTAATGGTCAGCGGTGGTAAGAAGCGGCGGCGACGATGAGATATGAGTTGGTGGTCCAGATCCAGCACCGGCGATAAGCGGCGACGGTGACGAGAAGCGGAGGCGGTTACGCGAAGTGGCTGGCGTCGACTGATCTGT
This sequence comes from Heliamphora pulchella, assembly GCA_032270985.1. NCBI lineage: Eukaryota > Viridiplantae > Streptophyta > Magnoliopsida > Ericales > Sarraceniaceae > Heliamphora > Heliamphora pulchella. The sequence continues at coordinate 15,624 of JAULJZ010038815.1, forward strand.
AAGTGGCGACGGCAGAGCGGAGGACCAAGAGGAGCGACGGCCGAGGATGAGGAGTCGGCGGATAAGGGGCGGCGAAGGAGGACGAGCAGAAGGCGGTGGAGGAAGGACGGCGGATGAGGGGTAGCGGAGGATGAAATCCCAATTGATTCTCCCTGGTCTTTTCCCCACATATTTTTCTATTCAGGGCTGTGAGAGAGAAGAACTGTAATTTTATCGTGATTTTAGGCAAATTTTCGGCTAATACAATCATATTTAAAGATAAAATATATCACCGGTTGGCAAATGGCATATTAGATCCAAAAATCCAAAAATTTTAAAAAAATAACTAAACCCAATAAAAAAAAGATTGATAAGACTAAAACTCTTACATATTTTTAAAATTTGACTAAAACTCAATTAACTCTAAAAAATAAGAGTTTTTAAATAAGAGTCCTATATGTAAAATTTGTAGAAAGATTAATCTCAACTCAGTTTTATTAAGAGATATTTGAGAATTAGTACTATTTTTAGACATTATAAGATTTTTAGTCCTACTATATTTATTTTACTAGTTTTAACCCTATCATAATTCAGTATAAAATTTTATGACTAATTCACCCCTATTTTAAAAGGTAGACTTTTCTTTTTTTAGGTTTGATTTTATGCTATATATCACACCACCCACCCAAATTCCCACCTCTTATCTTCCGTAGATTCCCCCCAAATTTTTAATCCCCGCATAAATCCCACATCCCCAAATTCATAATTTGTAAATCTCCCACCCTACTTCCATGTTTTCTACTTAAACTTCACATCAACACCCCTCCCCCTTACCCCCCGCCAGCCATTTTCATCCTCCAAGCTCCAAAATCGAAAAATTTTAACTAAAAAGAAGAAGAAGATCCATATAGCAAAACTAAGTCTCGGTCATCGCTCAACCAAGAATTAAATCCTAAACGAGCTCATGCCTTGGAGCCCCCTACTCCTCGGGGTGGTCCTGTTGCAGTATTTTCTACCTTTTATTCTTTTGCTCTTTCCTTTTTGTTCATATCCATCCGCCTTAGCTAATGTGCCCCCTTTTTCTTCTTTCAGCGTGGGCGTGGTAGAGGGCCGAGGACTCACGGTGGTTGCATAGCACCTGTCGCCCCAGCTGTATCCTCTAAATGGACTTCTGCTTCTATCGTTGCTTCTTCATCCCGGGCTCTGACTCCAAGTGTTACACATACAATCGACAACTCAGAGGAGGCAGAGGAGACCGGGTCGACATCTAGAGAATCGTCTTGGGGAGGGCACGTGGTTCGAGGGAAGAAGACCTGACGGGAGTGGCCATCTTGACTAGCTGTTGACGGTCTCTTTTACTCTCTTTTTACTGTACATGGAGACCTGCGTGCCTATTCTTGCTTGGGCTTGCATGCTCGTCTGATACATTCTCGTACTCTGTTCTAATACACCACTACTCTTGGTACACGGCCTTGACATATTGTTATGGTACATTGCCTCGACACATTTTGCATAAATACACACTGATACATACTATTTTTAACGCTCTGCACCGATATATTGATGGGGCCTATGTGCCTTCGATTTTTCTATCGGCCTGCATGCCACATTACACACATTCATACATTACTCTGCTTTTGATGGGTTAGGCCTTCGTGCCCTTTGGTTTACCCTTTCGACTATCATGTAAACTTAATGACTCTTTTATTTATGACATAAAAATCACTCTTGAATGCTAAGACTCTTATTATGCACGATGATTTGACTCACGAGTTGTGATCTTGCTATACATACTTTTTTTCTTCTTGCAGGTTGCCAACAGGCACACAATTACAGTTTGGGGCATATTGGCAAAATAGGAATAAACTGCTAAAATTTCTACATAAAAAAGATGGTGACCGTGAGAAAGAATATGGCGGCCGTTGGTTTTGAATATGACGACCTGTACTTTTGTGAAGAAAAGAGCACGGCCGGAAGTTTTGGCATCATGGACGTGAGTTTTGGGAATGAAATGTAACGGCCGTTATATTGCAAATCTACGGCTGTGATAAAAAACTGAAGGCCGCAACACAGTGTTTTGGTGCAAAACTTGGAGCAGATTCTGTGGGTTCTCCCCATTCTTGGATCTATAAAAACGGAGCAATTGTTCCAGACCCCATTGCTCTGGATATCATGGGTTCCTCATGACCCACTCTTACAACAATTCTCTGTCGATTTAAATGGGCAACTTCTCTCCGGTCGAGCGCGGGAACTTCCTCAATTTTGGCCTAGATGCACTATTCTCCTTGCGAAGCATGAGGGTTGATTGGCATTTACTTCGAGCGGTTGCCCAACTGTGGGATCCCGAGGTGCACGTCTTTTGCTTCGACATTAAGGAGTTATGTCTGACCGTAGAGGATTTCTCTGCTATCATTGAGATCTTGGGTCGTGATAAAGTGATAGTCCCTGCTCTTTCTCGAGTGCTAGAGACAGGTTGATGCAGCTTTGTGATTTTTCCCATCGTAAGGCTACTTTGATTACTAACGGTGGATCCCTTGATGTGGCTCGGATCATAGACCGTTTTGGGCTGCAGGGGTCCCTTGGCGACTTCCCTTTTCAGCTTCAGCGTAGGTACGCTTTGTGCATTTATTTTTTGGCTCGCTTTCTCGTGGGACCTTTAGATAGGCAGGCTAGCTCTTCCTTGGTGGATGTAGCCTATTAGATTCATGAGGGTTGGGACCTTATCCCGTTGATTCTGGCTGAGACGCTTCTGGGGCATGATGGAGTTCATGCTAGGGGTGCTCCTTATTTTACTAGTAGTACACTCTTGCTGCAGGTATTCATTCATCTCTCCTTTTTTCATATTTTCTCAAATTGTTTTGCTCAGCTCTCCTTTTTCTTTATTTCTCTCGAATTTTTTCACTCAGCTCTCCTTTTTCTTTATTTCTCTCAGGTTGGGTTGATAGAGAAGGTGAATCTACTGGAGAAGCCTGTGTCTGATACCTACAGCATTAAGTCCTTCATTCTCCGTCAAGTCTACTGACTTTGCTCCACTGAAGCTAATTGGAAGGGTTATCTGAGTTCTTTGACTGGGGAGGACATCTCTTGGATATGCCCCTGGCTGAAAATATCATCTATGACTGTTTCTACTGCCGGTCACTCAGGGGTCCTGTTGGTTAGCTTGAAGCTGGCAACCTTCTATAATCCTTATCGCATTCCTTGCTAATTTGGGCATACTCAGATTAGACCCAAGACTTCTATGAGCCATCTGTACAGTCATCCTTACTAGGCCCTTTTCTTGAGCCAGTATCAGCGGGTTTGGTCTTCTCGACTGTAGATGCCAATTGACAGGGACTTTGATAGCAGGTTTTCTGAGGTTTACAGGGTTTGGCTACAAATAGATAAAGCGCGAGGCAAGACAAGGAAAAGATGCAAAGAGAATGAGGACTTGACTTCTTTTGTTATGTCTCAATATCTATGTTTGCTTTCCTTTTTATCTTTTTAGGATAAGGATTTGCGAGCATCTATGACATCTTTTGAAATCTGAATCGGTAAACTCATTAATAAAAGTCTCTCCACTTTTGGTTTGTGATGGCTTTTTAAACATAATCATTTTATTAGAGAAACTTAAAACAAGTTTTTGTATTGATCAACTACTCGAAACATTGTTATAAAGAGGGAATTCTAAACAAAGGTTTAGGCCAAACTTCTGGCAGAAGCTGCCTATGTATCCCGAATGAGGGAATTAGGTCATAACGTAGTTCAAGGCACAAGTAACACTCGGGTATTAAGGCTCTCCTTTTGCAGGCATTTTTTTCGGGGGTAGAATTTTTTAAGCTGGCCTGAATTAATAGGTGTAGAGAAAATATTCCCGTCTAAGTGCATCAGAATTGTGGCACCTCCTGACATGAGGGTTTTAATAAGATAGAGTCCGGCCCAATTAGATTTGAACTTGCCCCTAAGGTCGAAAATCGGAGATCTGATCTCTTTGAGGACTAAATCACCTTCCTTCAATTTTTGGTATTTAACCTTTTGTTGAATGCTCGAGCTATCCTCCACTGATACCCCTAAACATGAAACAGTGCTTGAAGTCTTTTTTCGTCAAACAAGAGTAATTCTTCAATACTATCAATGTTGGATTTTTAAGGAGGTATTTAAGCGAATCCATCCTTGAGATTAGAATGACACGGTATGCCAACATGTAGTGGCGCAACTTCCTGGATGTCCAGACTAGCACCAGCAAGTCTTTTCCAAAGGCATATACCATCGTTCGCATTTGGTCATCTTCTTACTCAAACAGTAGATAACTTTTTCTACCTTGGCTTCGTCTTCCTGTGCAAGCATACATTCCATTGCTGAATCAGTCACTAATAGGTCTATTATTAAAGGATTACCGGATTCTAGTGGTGACAAAACTGGAGGGTTTTGCAGAAACTTCTGTATGGCTTCGAAGGAGTCTTGACACTGCTGATCCCATTGATATTTGGTTCCTTTCTTTAAGAGTTAGAACAAGGGTTCACAGGTAATGGTTAGTTTGACGATGAATTTGCTGATAAACTGAACCTTTCCCAAGAAGCTCCTTACGTCCTTCTCGGTCGTCGGGGGAGGTATTTCGAGAATGGCCTTGATCTTTGAAGGGCCCACCTTTATACCTCGTTGTGTGATCATGAATCCAAGCATCTTGCCTGTAGTGACTCCAACGGTACACTTTTGAGGATTCAAACGCATCTTGTACTTTCTAATCCGCTCGAAGAATTTCCTTAGTGCAACGACGTGTCCCTCTGAGGTTTTAAATTTTACAATCATATCGTCCACGTACTTCCACCTCTTTGTGAATCATATCGTGCAACAATGCTGTTGCAGCCCTTTGGTAGTTTACTCCCGCATTTTTCAATCCAAATGGCATGATTCTATAACAATAAGTATCCCAAGGTGTTGTGAATGTAGTCTTCTCTCAATTCGCTGGAGCCATCAGAATCTGGTTATACCCCGAGAAGCCATCCATGAAAGATAAGAGCTCATTCTTAGTGGTATTATCTACTAAGACATCTATATGGGGGAGAGAAAAGTCATCCTTGGGACTAGCCTTGTTGAGGTCTCTGAAGTTGACACATACCTAGATCTTTCCATCTTTCTTTGGTACGGGAACAATATTAGCAACCCATGTCGGATACTCTGTAACCGTGAGAAATCCGGCATTTAATTGTTTGGTAACTTCTTCTTTGATCTTGAGCGCCCAATCTGGGCTGATCCACCTTAGCTTTTGCTTGATGGGTTTGGCATTGAGATACAAGGAGATTTGGCGCTGTACAATGTCAGGGTCTATACCAGGCATATCTTCGTAGGATCATGCAAAAATATTTTTAAATTCTTTTAATAAAAAGATTAGCTGTTCACGTTCCTCTAAAGATATGGTGGAACCAATCTAAACCATTTGTGGGTTATTTTCATTATTAAGATTTATCGAAATCGTTTCTTCGGTTATAGGTTTGGCTCGCATTTTTTTTCCTTTTCAACTAACAATTTTAATTCTTAAGGGATATCCTTCTCGAATTCGTTAAAATCTTCGGAATCAAGACAAAATATTGAGACACAATAAAGAAAGTAAAGTCCGATTTCATTTTATCAATTTCAAATGGGGTTACATTCTGAGACTCAAAACAGAAAGGGCTTAGGATGCTAACAGGTGCATTCCCGGCAGACTCAGCGCTAACTAACTTGATACAGGCAGACTCAAAAGACTCAGACTCCATCTCACTTGTTACATCATGCATAATAAAAGATTTGAGAGACTGACTCTTTTTCATTTTAGTTGCATCCATGATAAGCAAAGTGTGATTTGCAGGCGTGTCAGATTCCATCATCAGGACGTCCTTGTCCTTGCCTATACGTCCCTGGGCCATCTTTTCATTGAAGAAAGACTCCAGGTCTCTTTCTTCACAAAGATCTGTCTAGTCTGTCTACATCTTTCTTGTGAGACCCATCTGCCAAATCTCGACTTCTTCATTACTTTTAGATAGCTGGTGACTGAAAAAGATCTCCAATTGTTGTAATTTCTTGTTAGTTTTCTCTTCAATCCATGGTTCGAGGAACTCACAATAAGGGAAATCGTCTCCTTCTTTGATAAAACGGTCATTCAGCATTGGCCCATACTTTTCCATGCTTGATCTTTCCAATTCTAGCTTGTATCCCAGTCCGTATCCATGGCGATTGTGTTTTATCGGGATCGGCTCAAAAATTTCTTCCAAATGCTTTCCCATTCCCATGCCTAGAAAGTAAGATATTTCTTTCATCATGGCTATGACTCTTGGGTTAGCATAGCTGCCCTCATCATTCATCAGAACTTATATGGCCTTGGTTTCGTCAAAGTTAAACACGTTCAACAGGAAATCCTCCTCCTCGTGCTAGATCTTTAAAAGTGGGGTGGCATCACTGAGTGGGGCTGACAAGCTATTTTCACCCGGTGTAGTGATAGTTACTCTGTCTCTGATCGGCTTTACCTTTTGGTGTAAGGTAGACGGGACTACTTTGATCGATGGGTCATGCAGCCACAACCTTCTCAGCAGCAAATTGAACGATGCTGGCACATCAAGGACATGAAACTCCACTTCAGTCTCTAAAGTTCCCACTGTTATAGCGAAAGTTACCAATCCCAAGATATCTCTTCGCGTGTTTTCATATGCTCGTACCCCCTGTGCACTCGACTTGAAATCTTGCACCTTCAATCCTAGACAGTAAGTAGTTCGTAACAGGCAAACGTTGTGGGCAGAACCGTTGTCAACCAAAACAATCAATACCCATTTTCCCAGACATTTGACAGTCAAGTGCAACGGCTTATTGTGGGTGGTACTTCTGTTGAAAAATTCCTGTCACTGAAGGCAATAACACCAGACTACTTCTCGGGTACAAGCATACCGACCAGTTGGTCGAGAGAGACATCAATTGGTATGTTCACGCTGTTCAGGGCTTTTAGGGCGGCCTGTCGATGCTTGTGAGATACTACGAGCAAACCCCCAAATGCTTACATTGACTTGCGTCTTCTTAAGCTGTTTCAGAATTGCATCTTCCTCTTCACTATTCTATCTTTATGCTCTTTTTGATTACTTTCTTGGTTCCTCTGCACTCCTACTTGGTTGCCCATTCTCTAACTGTGCAGGCTTAAAATGTCTTCTGCTCCCCGTCAGATACTCTATCTATTTTTTAGGCTCCCATAATCTTTTAAACTAGTCAACCACTTCCCAAGTCTCGACCACCGGGTATTCCCCTTCTAGGAAGGCCCAGAAATTATCTATCTCTATATTTCTTCCTTCGTTTCCCCAGAAGTCTTCCTCGATTCTCATTATGTTTTGCAAAAACCAACCGGTCTCTTTGTTGATTTTGGCCTCCAGCTCAAAAAATTATGACAGCAACACTTCGTCGAACAGGTCTTCATAACTGTATGGTGGGAGAGGGCCCCAAGGTTCCTATGGGCCTCCATGATCACATGATTCTCCAACTACCGGGTGCCATTTTGGCATATCTTCTCTTTCATCATATTCTATATCTGTGAATTCCTGCTCAACTTCTTCCAACTCCCATATGTCGTTCTCTTCTTGATAATCCCATTCGAAAGAACATGAGATAGGTCCATCGGGTAGAGATATCATTGGTTTCGGCTCATCGAGAGAAACAATGTATACGGAAGAGTAAAATGCAAGACGTGCGATTCATAACAAATTTGCTTGGGGAGTACTTTCCTTTTTTTGCTCTTTCTTCTCCTCGATTTTCGTATTGACTGGTGAATTTTCTCCTGCATGTTCTCACTATCAATGTTCTTTTCCTTTGAAGATTCTCCTCCTTCTAATACTGCTTTTCCTGCTTCTCCTGTTTCAAAACTCGCGTTGGCCTCCCCATACCAAGTTGTCCCTTGATGTCAGACCGTATCATTGCTCGAGGTGGTTGGGACATGCTACTTGATGTCAATTCTGGCCTCTTTCAAATCATCCAATGCCTCGAGGCAGACCAAATCTTTCCATAGGCATTTGACCTCTTTATCTTCTTATTATTGGTAGGGGGAGGGGTTTCCTTCTCATAGATAATGAAAATCGGCAAAGTGAAAGAATCATCTTCAATCAAATCCCAAATAAGGTCATCAAGCCACAACACCTCATGTCCGGATGAAAAATCTACAATCGACTTCAATTTTGTTACGAAAACTATGATCTTGGTGGGATCAAATCCTTCCAACTCTCCCTTGATGGCATTTACATTCTGCTGATTTGCATGATTCGGAAGAGGGTTGGTAGTAACATTTGGCTTCCAAGTGGCAGTGGAAGGGGGAATTACTTTGTCATTAATCAAATTCTGAATCTCATACCAAAATCTCATGCAATTGCTGGTTAAATGGTCGTGCCTATGGTGAAAGGCATAGTACTAGATAGAATTATATCGGGGTGGCAGAGGATTTGGAGGTGGGGTCAGCTCCAAAGGCTTCAAGAGACCCCTCTCAATCAGACGACTTAAGACGGATGTCAACGGCATAGTAAGTTGGGTGATGGTTCTTTTCTGGTTTTGGGGTGGGTTTTCGGCAGCCAGTTGATCAGATGGGCTTGTCTGATTTAGGTTAATATTCAACAAGTTCACTTCATAACCCCGACTTATGGTGTTGATGGCATTATTCTAATTGTTGGCATACAGCTTCTGAATCGTTTTCTGACTTGGTTCTCCTTTCTCAATATCTTCAGACAGCAAAGCATCCTCTAATGTACCCTCACATCAAAAACCTGTTCAAATGTCATCAACGGTTGCATGATCAAATACTTGTGGAATTACGTCTGCAAGTTCTTCACCACCATTCTTACTTGTTCCTTCTTAGTGGGTTGATTTGTCATCTTAGCTGCATTAGCCCTCCATCGGATCAGAAACTCGGCAAAAGATTCTTTGACCTTCTGTCGGGTGGTCTCAAGTTCCCAAGTGGTGACATCGAGCTGAATGTTGTAGTTGTACTGATTGACAAATACAGTAGCAATGTCCTCCCACATTCTTGTCTTTGCAGCATCTAAAGATAGAAACTATTTCTGAACGGCCCCTGACAAAGACCGCTAGAAAAGTTGGGCTTTCAACTTCTCACTAATACTCATTGGAGACAAAATTTCCGCATATATCCTCAAATGGATCCTTGGGTCCCCGGTCCCATCAAATTTCTTCATATCGGGTACTTTAAACTTCTCAGGAAACTTAGCATCGAGGAATAGACAGAGTCCATCGACGTCTAACATATAATCTTCGACTCCTCGAGCTTTTCTCAAAATCTTTTTCAATTTGTCGACCTTATCGGATAAGATCGACTCCTTTGTGGGTAGGATTTTTAGGATTCCTGGCCGGACGGGTGGTACAGCTGCCAGCAGGGCTACCTCAGGTCCCATATTATCATCCCAATTGTTATCTGCTACACCATCTTCAGGGTCATTTGGAACAACCACATTAGGATCCACAACCCGGGTTTACAAAGCTTAGATCTGGGCCTGACACTATGTCTAGGCCCTAGCCTGATTCGTCACAGCAGTACTAACCCCTTCAACTGTCCGTTGCAATTCTAGAATTACTCTCATTATGTCAGCCATGGTCAGTTTTGGGTATACCATTGGCAATCTCAACTTACTAGTACGTCTGAGTCTTCCTCTCAAAGATCGAGCACAAGTACGTATAGGTTCTTCTCTTTTTAGCGCTCCCGGGTCATTGAATAGAAAGGGCTTGCACAAACCAGAAAACTCATCAACCAGGCCTAGACTCAAAATAAGTCACTCTCAAAAATAGACTCATACAAACCGAAAAACTCCCACGTAAACTCAAAACAGCTCTCCCGACGGATCAAAAAAATGAAGGCTAAACCTAATCAGGGTGCTACTGTACAAACAAGAACATTCATAAAAAAAGAGTCACATAACCCTAAAAGATTTATTGATCCTAAAAGAAGGATTCTAAAAATCTATATGTACATGAAAAGGCATGTAGGTCGTCACTCAGTGTACCTTTTGAATAGAGTTAAGAAAATACCTCTCAATGCCAGGAATGGTGCAAAGCATGGTCAAACGGTACGTAATAACTCTTTTTGCCATATTTATGGGAGCATATGGCCAAAAAACTTGCTGGCTTTCCCGACATAGCCCCGAGACAGTAAACTGATCGAGGTATCGAGCCGGCAGAGCAGGGAGTTTGAGAATCAAGCACACAAATATACAAATACAGATGTAGAAATCGATGAAAAAGTTTATAATATGAACCATCAACATTTCGAGTTAAGCCCTCTTACAATTTTTTTTTTGAAAAACCAGTTCCCAACGGAGTCGCCAGAAAAATTGCAGGTGTTTTCGAGGCGGGGGAATATGCATCGGGTATCTATCGTTTTTAGAAAAAAATGTCATTTTTCTTTTTAAAACAAGAAAATTTAAGATATTCGAGCACGTTTTTAAGAAAAATGGAGTCGCCACTTGGTTTTTGAAAAAAGCCAAGAAAAACAAAAGAATGATGCAGGTCTTTTAAAAATGTAACCAGAGAAAAAGATGATTCGGGGGGCTAAAGTACAAGAAAAGAAGGTGCTAGGCACCCTTCTCGCCCAACCGTGAGGTTGGCCTCTATGTTGTCAATGTTAGTTCTTATTATGAACTTTTTTAAGTCAACATATACAGAACACGAGGTTAAAGAGAGGTCAAACAAAAGCAAACAATAAAGCAAAACCTAATTATGATTCTCAGGGTCATGCGATTTGGTTATTATTTCTAGATATGCCACACGTATAGTTTAAGTAAAGTAAAGGGAAAAGCATACGAGTGGGCAGTAAAATGAACAAATAAAGACCAAAGGGATATGTAACAAAGTTTCAATTTCTATCATACTATAAACAAACTATACTGAACAAAACAGAAAGATTAAAACACTGTTTCGAGCTACTGGATATACACAAAAATTCATGACCATAGCAATAAATATTGTGGCCGTGATAAATATAATCACCAACCAAGCTGCCGTGACATAAATAGGGTTACCGTGAAGAACATACTAAAACTATCTCATGACTGTCCCATAAATGTTGCGGCTATAGTTTTTAGGAGATCAAGAAAGGGCATATGTATTGCACAAGGCTTGAAATAGGCTTAAATGGATAGGATATGTAGGACAAAGACCATACCCTATTGAATTTAGGCTAGATCGATCATCTTTTATCCTCTATACAAGCAATAACTCTAAACGGAATATACAGGATATCAAAAATGAATGCCAAAGAACTTAAAACGTATTTACATGCTATTGGTCTCTTAAACACTACACGACCGTAACAAAAGAGATGACAGCCGTGATAAACATTAAGGAAAAGCTGGTGGCCGTAACATTTACATAATTTCAAAACATGCAAATATGAGGGTATATAGAATGGAGACCATGACCCACTAGATCTATGCCAGATCTATCACCCTTTACCCAACAGAATGATAAACAGAGGTACGAAAAGAGGAAATATTAAACAAAACCACAAAATGATGTACGGTAGACACCCCAATTTGACCCCGCCTAATCTTAGTTGAATTCGATGATGAAAGCAATTGGAATGAAGCTTCAGTACGATCTTCGAAAATTGATTCAAGCTCGGTATTTGAGCCCAATGATTAAAATCTTCAAACCAGTGAAATCGTCATTGAACCGTCATGTTGGAACCATGGGATCACCATGTTCATTGTGGTGACCGCCAATAGAACCTCTTGGATGCTTTCACTTTTTGTGGCGACCGCCATGTCCATACCCGGCGACCGCCAACTCTAACCTATCGACTGCCAACTTGCATAGTGGCGACTGCCATAAGAAGCTTGTGAAAACTCTCTTGAAGTAGTGACCGCCAACTTGCATAGTGGCGACTGCCACCTTAAAAAACACTAACGTGTCCCAAAACGTGCCAGTATTTTATTGGTTGATGAATTCTATAAATACTGTACCCCCTGGTACATTTTCAGAGGGAGAAAGACAAAAATTTTAGAGTGAGAAGCTCTGCCGAGTCACTGAGCAATTCCGAGCTTCGACGCCGAAACCCTGCCGAAGTATCGAGAGCCGAACCCCCGATACCAAAGTTCTGAAACCCTAGCTTGGATCATAGACCGAGGACCGAGTTACCCATCACCGTTTCCTGACTCGAGGATTCTTTAGCAATTCAGGTATTTTATTTGGATCCCCAATCTTTCTAACTCCATTCCCTCTCTTTTGGAGTGATCGAGTTGAGTTCAGTTTCATTTTGCATATTTCTTTCATTTACATAGTTAATCTTGTTTATCGTTTAATTTGCTTCATGTAATTTAGTTACTTTCATTAATTTCTTAGTTGTTAATTTACCCACATTTCACACTTAACACATTGTTACTTTTCATTAATTCATTAATTAGTACTAATATGTTTTAACAATTACAACTTGTTAATGTTGTTAGTTGTCACAAAAATGCACTTACGGCTGTGGTGTTCTAGAACCTCAGTAAACTTTTAATGTGTTCAGTGCTTGTGTGCATCGAAACAGAATATGAACAAATGTGAATATATGAAATTATAGGCTACAAGATATTGCTAATACTGAAAACTTAAAAGAAATAACTATTTTTATTGAAATAAATGATAAACAATCAACAAAACAATGAAAACCTTACCCACGACACCCTTGAGGGAAGAGAATAAGAGTTTGGGAAGAGTCGGGGGATTCTAAGGTTACCTCGTGTGAATAGCTAACTCGAATGACCTTTCAATAGTGAGAATACGTTACTTTCGATCTAATATATGCGCTCCAAGAGTTCCTCCAAGGCAAGTAGGAACACAAAAGAAGGTCGTAACGTATGAGATGAACGTCAAAATATCGGGTTGAAATGGATTTTAGCAGAGTTTTGTTATCCAGGATGATTCTTTCCTTGTTTCTGTTCAAAAACGATGCCTATTTATAGGTAAGGTGGGAGACCAGACACCCTCTGAAATGCTGCCACCTGTCTAAAAAGGGGCAACAATGATAGCCACTACCCTTTTACTTTTGTACAGTATAGGCCGCTTATCACGCCCCAAACTCTGGATCACGTGAAACACCCACAAATAACCAACCCGAGAATACACTCTCAAATTAAACCATACATGCATTGTATATAATCGCCAAACGGCATACATTACACGATTCTGACACCGAAAAAACATGTATACAACATACATGAAATAGAAAAAACAAAAAGGAAGATTACAGCTCTTCCATCTCTCTGGTACCTCAAAATCAACCTGCGTGACCGGTACCTGAAGAAAATCAAATCCCATGTCGTGAGCTAAAGCTCAGCAGAAACTAGGCAACACATGCAGTATAAGCTAAACATGCTAGGAAAACAAGGTGCAGTCTTAGACTCTCTTTCAAGCCTTTAAAACAATTTTCTCATGCAAACAGAAAAGTGAGGATACAAACCATCTTTTGACTCACTCAAAGGAGCCCTGAAAACAGTTGAAAATGAGTTTTTAGATTGCGATTCACACGGCATTTAAAAATAATTTAAAAATTGGTCTATTTGTCCCACCTCTCAGACCGAGAGACCTCAACTCCAACAGAGCACAGTACAGATGCGTATAACCGGCGTTCACAAGCTGCAACCACAGTTCTAACACTAAGATAAAGATTCATACAAAATCACACATTCATGGGATAAAACCGTAGACCATGGGATAAAACCATATATCAAACCACGGGGTAAAATCGTAAATCAAACCACGAGGTAAAACAGTAAAATTTACTGTAAGTCGTGGGATGAAACCGCCGACCACGGGATTATACCATGGGATAAAATCGTAAACTACGGGATAATACCACATACCGCGGGATAAGACCGCACACCACGAGATAAGACCGCATATTACATGATAAAACTGAACACTACAGGGCAAAACTGAATATTATGTGATAACACTGAACATTACGGGATAATACCGAATTAAAACATGCATACTAAATCAGGGTTTAAATGCATAAAGTCACGTATTGTCACTGCGTTACACAAACCACGTCTCATGCTACACACGCGACTCACACTGCACCTACAACCCGTGCAACATGCATCACATGCATCAGTTCCTCATATTTCACATAACCATGCCTATAAAATTTTAGAGTTTCAAAACATGCAACCACGGTACATGTAACGATACCAAAACCATGTAATCCACTTACATAATCTGTACATAAATAAACAGTTATAAATGCACATAACCATGTATAACAATACATCACGATGCCAACCGTCAAATAAATCGACATCCACTCACACGGACATCCAATAACCTATAAATCTAAGCTCAACCCGAAGGCCAACACTAAACCCCTCAAACCACGAGGTCACAAAACGTCACCTTTTCCCCAAAGGTGCCACAGGCCTAAACACGCCTCACATCCAACCACGACGCACACAACTGTGCTCCAACAACCCACAACTAGCTATGCACGTCACACTTGAGGACTGCACCTAAAAAAACACCTGAGGCCACGACACGACCCCCAAAACCACCACGACCAACCGAACCCCCAAAAAGGATCCAACGGTATTTCAATTAATTAATCCCATAACTAATCAATTGAATACCATTGAAACCCAATCAGAAACCAAGAACCAACCACCAAAGCACCAACATAAAACGAACACCAAACACCCACACAGAGCCCTAGTCGACTGAAAACATGCTGGAAAGCAAGAAAAACCCAAACATAAACATGTCAATCGACTGACCCCCTGGTCCAGTCGATTGAATCTCAAAATAGAAGCTTGTCAGTCGACTGACCTACCAGGTCCAGTCGACTGACCTCCCAAGACTATGATCCAGTCGACTGACCTCCCACGGGAACCGTTTTTAAGCCACGATTTTAACCCTCTAAACCTTGAATCAATGCCTTGAAACTCCTAACCAATACCCTCGGACATCCACACGCCCAAGCCTAACACCATGACCACGAAAAAAAACACCCGGCACCCGATTCTATCCATCGAAATCGCCAAAAATGGTTTTTTAGCCCAAAAACCCAACTTGATACAAAATCAGATCTACAGCAATCTAACCGTTAAAAACACACCTGATTACACATAACACCCTTATAAGACATGAGAGTCTAGGATCCTACCTCAGTGCGTTAAAAACTTGACACCTCGAACCACGTGCAAAATCGAGTTTCGCCGGAATGAAATTTCGTCCGAATGAACGCGTAGCCCACCGTGCCAATAGAAGGATCAACTGTTGGATCATTGAAAATCGATCCCCGGGCCCCCGAGAACTTAAAAAGAATGCAGAGAGAAAAAGAAAGCTTACTAAAAAAGTTTTGAAAATATCTAACTCTAGATATTTATAGACCTCTAAAATATATTTTTTAAAAATTTTTTGAAATTCGCATCGCAACATCCCACGACCCCGGGAACCGACCCCGCATGCATATCTAACCTCGATCATGCATCAAAACATGTAAAAACATGCAGTGACAAAAATACCAAATGCGCGTCGAAAAACGTCGAAAAAGAAAATAGGTTTGGGTTTCACAACTCTACCCCCCTTAAAGAAATTTCATCCCTGAAATTCAACATAAGGCCAAAACAACAAACTGTCAATCGCAATTGACATAGGCACACGAGATGGTCAGCCAAACCATTCATAAGATATAGTTAAACAAGGTCACGCATCCTAAACAATGGCCAACTATCTCAAAGACACGGGATCTACAACTCACCCTAACCTCACATCCACACCAACCGCTGCCTCAACACAGCACATCCATCACCCACGGAGTCCATCACCAACTCCTAAATAGATGCAACAAGGAACCGACCTAAGGCCTGCATACTCAGAAAGTACCTCTGCTTACCAAAGGCATATCTGCATCATCTGGCACAATTGGTACCCTAGAAGAACTAGGAGCTATAAGGGTATACACCTGTGGTAATGTCGGTCTACCCTGTCTACCATAACTCGGTGCTGTCGGCTGTCGTACAAACTGAACTAATGTACTCCCACCTGCCATCCGGGAAGTCTAAATCGTATGATACTACTGTCGTTCTTGCACATACGAACCCTCTGGTGTGCCCACTATACTCGGCGCTCCCTCTCTCTAGGGACAAGTCCTGTGAATATGTCTTGTCTGACCATATCTATAACAAATCGGCAGCTCTGTTCCCTGCGACTGATCCGGTATGAAACTCTGAGCCTGCCTCAACTGTGGATCCCGATACTGCCTCGGCTGTGGGTAATCTAGCACACGATGCCCTGGTTGTCCACATCAATAACATCTGACCTCCCTCTGCTCTGGCCTCCTCGACGAAGCCACTGATGGTGCTGGTGTAGAGAACTATTGTGGTCCAGATGGATAAAAGCTAGGACCAGAGGACCTCTGTCTCTTGCCGGAACGCCCACCTGCCTACGCCTCTGTCCCACCCTGAGGTGTCCTATCCTCTCTGGAAGCTCGAATCTCTATCATGGTGTTCTCAACCCTCGCTACTACCTCTACCAGCTCTGTGAACACCCAAAGTCCCATTGCAACCACACGCTCCCTGATTGCCAGCCTCAAGCCCCGCTCAAACCTCATAGATCGCAGCTCGTCTGTGCTTACCAACTCTGGTGCAAACTGGGACAAGCTCGTAAACCTGGCCTCGTACTGCATGACATCCATCTCCCCCTTGGTAAGAGTGTAGAACTGCTTCTTGTACAAATCCCTCTTCCAAGCCGGGAAGTATTTCTCTAGAAACACTCCTGTAAAGGCTGCCCATGTGACTGCCACAATGGTCCTGGCATATTTCCACCATGCGTGAGCAGCACCCCTCAGCTGGAAGGTAGCAAAAGAAACCCGCAACTCGTCCTCCTCAATCTGCAACGTGTCCAGGATCCGAGTCACCAACTCCAACCACTCTGTCGCCACAATAGGATCAGGATCTACAGCAAATGTAAGTGGATCTATGCGCCTGAACTCTCGCATCGCTACTGTAACCCTCGTCTCAGGCACTCCCTATCTCTGTCTAACGGTCTCAGCTCTAGCCAGTTGCTGAATAAAGCCCACTAGCACACGCAACAACTCTGTCGCGTCCATCGGTCCCAGGGGAGCATTTACATCCCCAGCATCAGGGATAGGAACATCCCTTTAGCTAACACAACGGCCACAATCTCGACCACGGCCTCATCCTCTCCTCGCAGACATCGCGTCTATATGAAAAAAATAGAACATGAGATGTAGCACATAGCATAAATCACATAAGCATGCTAACACATAAGCATATAGGTTCATGCTAAATAACCCCACATACCGAGGAGAACCAACAAGAATGACGCGTCAATCTGGATAACCTACTCAGATTCCCTGCTAGAAATCACGTCAGCTAAACACGTTTCTAACTTGGCTCCTAAGTTTGTTAATCCAAACACCCAAAGGTAAGACTATCACTCGTAAGATTCAACCCCTATACTCACATATACACATCATTCACATTTCTAACATGCTGCCACGTTCATGTTATCAAAGAGTCTAAACACATGCAATCAAGCATACGTAATCAATCTCACACGGGATACACCCTCTTCCCACGGCTCTTAGGTATTCGAGCCCAGAGCTCTAATACCAATCTGTCACGCCCCAAACTCTGGGTCACGTGAAACACCCACAAATAACCAACCCGAGAATACACTCTCAAATTAAACCATACATGTATTGTATATAATCGCCAAATGGCATACATTACACGGTTCTGACACTTGAAAAACATGTATACAACATACATGAAACAGAAAACGAAAAGGAAGACTACAGCTCTTCCATCTCTTCGGCACCTCCAGATCAACTTGCGTGACCGGTACCTGAAAAAAATCAAATCCCACGTCGTGAACCAAAGCTTAGAAGAAACTAGATAACACATGCAATACAAGCTAAACATGCTAGAAAAATGAGGTGCAGTCTTAGACTCTCTTTTAAGCCTTTAAAATAATTTTCTCATGCAAATGGGAAAGCGAGGATACCAACCATCTTTTGACTTACTTAAAGGAGCCCTGAAAACAGTTGAAAAAGGGTTTTGAGATCGCGATTCACACGACTCTTAAAAATAATTTAAAAATTGGTCTATCCATCCCACAATGCAGTTCATGCAATCCATGTACCCTCTCAGACCGAGAGACCTCAACTCCAATAGAACGCAGTACAGATGCGTATAACCGGCGTTCACAAGCCGCAACCACAGTTCTAACACTGAGATAAAGATTCGTATAGAATCACACATTCCCGGGATAAAACCATAGACTATGAGGTAAAATGTCACACCTTGAACCCCAGGGACCTGTGACCTAACCCCAAATTGACCCTTCTAAAGGTCATCCATTAACACTTCCATTTTTCTTTAGATTTGAATTTAAAACTCATTTAGAAATAAATAATTTCTTGAACAACTATATTTTTATTTCACCGACGCATAACAGATTCTAAATAATGCTTCAAGTTCTACAAGATCGTTTACAAAATAATATGTCATTTCACTAGTCCGACTTATCCAAAATACAAGAACAAGATCAAATACATCAAATCCTTTAACTTTATGCGTACATATGGCATAAGAAAAGAAATACTAGACCTCTCTTCTAGCCCATTCCCAAAATGCCTCCATCATCTCGGAATCATCAGCTCTCCTCGGAACCTGAAAAATAGTTTAGTAGTCGAACGTGAGCCGAAACTCGTAGAATATAGATTAACTCATATGTAATGCATGATTTGTGAGATGTGATAGGTGCAACCGGAATAAAAATGTAAGTTCTATAAATTTGTTATTTATTGCCACACACAGACGCACGTACGCCAAATTATTCATTCATTAAGCCTTTTTCAACATATTCCTTTCTTCCACATTATTCTCGTTTCTCGATTTTTCACAAAAACCAAATCACATTTTCATTACCCTGTTTATCATAAAAATCGTATCACAATTAATTTAACCTAATTAATGAACTGATATTGGGTGCAGCTTACAGAAACCCCTCCCTATTATCCCAATAGGCTACGCGAGGCCATTGGGTAATAGATAGCTCTATAACTCACCATGATACAACACTACATTTCGAGGGCTGACCCGTGAGCATGTGGTCCCCATCTTGCGCAAGTTTTCGGCCTTTCACCGCAGACCCTCCAGGCCAACTTAATCCACATTAATCCATACGGTTCATTATTTGTTCATTTTTCACAAAAATTCGGGTGTCCAATCCACAACTAGTTCCTCTCCCCCAAATATTTTCTCATAGTACCTCTTTTCAATTTTTACATTTCAACTTCCCATTTCATTTCCAATTAAGTCTCATATTTAGAATTCTATCCTTTCTTTCAATTCAAATGCCACCATAGATTTCAACACATAATTTCTCATAAATCACATTTCATTTATCAACTTCATGAAATGCCAACGCGTAGTTTACTCAAACATGACTATGCCATTTGAAACAAATGAAATGTACCCATCATATTACATGTATATACAAGTTAAAATCCAAGTTTTCTTTCTAAAGCTCAAAATCTTAATGATAACCATATCATGACATAGCTCATAATTACCCATAATCGTACTCGTTCTTAAAACCTCAGTTATATGTCAAAAACTCATTTTCGTCGCAAATACCTCCAATCGGTATGATACAAGCATCCCAGCCCAAGCATAGTAATGTAGGTATATTCATAGCCCAAGGGGTAGTAAATTCGATAAAAATGTTCAATATTGATGAAAATATACTTTTTCAAAGCGTTTGGCCAAAATCAGGTAAAAAATGATTAAGAAAATTTGACATATCATCACTAATTTAATCATAGCTTTTTCTACAAAAATAATTTTTTTGTGAGAGTAGTCTTGTTGGAAAGCGAACTTTTGGGGTTTCGATTTGAGTACAAAAATGACCCTATTTGAAGTCCAGATGAGGGAGATATGATAAAAAGAAGTTGGCTTTGCGCAGTCAGTCCGCTCGAGCGGACGTCGGGCGCTTGAGCGTCCAACTCTCTGCCAGTTGAGCGCTCGAGTGGACAAGGCTTTGGTCGAGCGCGCTATCGCCCGAAAAAACTTCAGATTTGCCCTTGTTTTGTGTTTCTACCCCCAATAACCTTAAATCATCATCAAACATGTTTCAAATCTTAATTTTTATCCCAAAAAACATAAGATTCAAATCTCATAAACCCAATTTGGGCAATAATTTCCCAAAATCATGGTTAATCCTTTCTCAAAAAACCCCATTTCAATCAAACCCAATGTAATACACCCACAAATCCATCAATCTATATCCATCAAACATGAAATCAACTCAATTTTTATACGAATAAACAAAATATCAACTCAAATCTTAACACACATGAGAAAATCTAGATCCTACCTCAAATCACCCAAAAGCTTAAGATTCCTCCAATCTCTCTCTCCTAGGGCTTGGATTTTGATAGATCTTGGCCCCTTGATGCTCTATCTTCCGCCTCCTTGCTCCAAAACTTGATTTCTATCCTTGATTGCTCCCGATCAGCCCCAAAGTTTCAATTTGAGTGAAGGAGAGTTAGGGTTTAATGGTTGGGGTGGGTTTCTCTCTCTAGAGATGGGGAGAACAAGAGGAGGAGAAGAGGAGAAGAGAAAAGAAATGAGAGGTTTGGTTCTCACGTGGGTTGATACACACATATATAGAATATAAATACATGCCCCCAAAATTTCTCCAATGTTCTAGAATTGTCCAAGCATTTCTCGATAGCCCGCTCGAGTGGTGATCCCTGAACCTAAATTCCGCGATTTTTTTTTAAATTCAACTCAAACCTCCAACTTTGCTCACATTTAAATATTTTGAATTATCCATTAACATAGCCATATCAACATCGTTCGTTACCTTGTATCTTAATTTCAATTTCACATTTTATTAATTCAACCATTAACGAGCAAAATTTTATAACACCCACGCCCAATCTTAATTTCGTCTCCTCACTTAACCAAAAATATAAAATCTCAAAAATAAACATGTATCGGGCCGTTACATAAAACCATAAATTAAACCTTGCGGTAAAATCGTAAATCAAACCACGGGGTAAAATCGTAAACTTTACCGTAACTCACGGGATGAAACCACCGACCACGGGATTAGACCATGGGATAAAACCGTAAACCACGGGATAAGACTGTTGGTGCGAAAATAAAAATTTTTGAACCAACGCCGTGACCGTAAAAAATGGCTTGTGCATTTTTCATGAAAATAAAGAACAATATTAATCTTAATAGCATAATACCTTTATGAAACTTGTCGAAAAGTTTTAAGAAGTCCCGAATACGTTGAAGACGACCTTACAACTTTCTCACGTATGTCCCAGACGCACTACAACGATCACGGTGTGTGGGCACCAATTCCGATCGAAGAGTTCTCTTGCTTATGGTTTCTTCTCACACACTTCACTCCAAGAATGCAAAATTAATTGCCAAAAAGAGAGAGGGGCGGCGGCTAAAGGAGAGATTAGGGTTAGGGTTTTATGCTCTACTTATATATATAAGCCTCCTCTTGATACATATAAGAATATATTATAT